>VCJN01000994.1:0-18396 GCA_006384855.1 Tetraselmis striata | reverse complement strand
CCCCCCCCCCCTTGGCTCGACCACTCGAGTCACCACCACGCATCCGCCCGAGGAGTCCTGTCAGCGTTCCCCCTCTGGGCCCTGAGCTGCACATGTCAGCAGCGCACACAGGTACCGGAGCGGGCCACAGGTACCGGAGCGTTGCACGACACAGGTACCGGAGCGTTACGGAGCGCTGCAAGCGGCGCGAGCTATAGTGGTGCATCACATACGTGCACGACAGTCGGATACTCTCTAGGACAGCTGGGACAGCCCTGGTGTCCCGGCAGTGCCCCACACCTGGGTGGATGAGGACTCGGACAAGGGAGAGCTTAGGGCCATCTCTAAGGCTTCAGAGCCGGGAGGTGGTGGGTCACTCGACCCAACCTTTCTCAACCCGCCGTAGGCACTGTCGCGACGAGTTGTGCTCACCACTTCCTGATACTGATTCATCAACAGCCCACCTACGATGTCCGAGGACGACCGGACCAGCTCACCAGAGGCGAACGCTCAGCCCAATATCTGGCGAGGCGGCGACTCACAGAGCGCGCATCTGTTGACCCAGCTTATTATCTCGCAGCTTGCGGAGATGCAGGGACAAATGTCCCGCCAGTATGACGAGCTCTCCTCGTGCCAGATGGAGCTCAATACTGGAGACTGGAAGCCCACGAGAAGCGGAGCGCATCTGGAAAGATGGCCGCAGAGGCAGCACCTCCCGCCCCTCGCGTGGCAACCGAAAGGACAGCGTTCGGCGGGGACGGCCGTCAGGTTGGGCAGCCACCCTGCTGGTCCCGCGGCAAGTCCGCCAGCTATCGCCACCGAGAGAGCATCACCCCCGTCGAGGTTAACTGGGCGAACGCACAAGCTAGGCAGCTGGGGCAGGCGCTAGCGGATGTGACTAGGAGCGTTCGGCTTCAGGAGACGCCGACGCTAGTGAATGGGCAGCTTTCAAAAACTTCAAGGCCTCTCTACTTTCCTATCTTGGCGTGAAAGCCCCTGCCCTCATCACTCAGGCCATGATGGGTCCCAATGACCCGAATCTGGACGCTGGCATGCAGATGTACTTATACAACTTGCTCGTCCAGATCACCCAGAAGCACACCGTTGCCCTCTCTGAATTGACATTTCTGTCCAAGCAGAACATCAGCAACATTGAAGGGGCTGTGGCATGGCAGAAGCTTCATCGGCAGCTCATCGCCTCACCGTCCGCAGCCTCTGCACTCACGCACACACAAGAGCCGACGTCGAATTCCGCGCTCTACAGGTTATGGGCCCTGCACGATTCCACAGCGAAGCTCGATCGCGCCAGCATTCCTAAAATAGTGGAACTACTCACCGACATGGTGGCCAAACAGACCGCCGGCACCAGCATGGAGGAGTTTGTTTCTGCGAAGCGCAAACTCATCTCAGAGATGAATGATCACCTCGGCTATGTGGATGGCATCCCACAGTTGGGGAGACATGATATTGGGCGTGCTAGTCATGGGGTTGATGGATGTCTCCGCCCCAGCTGCCGCCACAGCCCGCTCCATCGTCCTTGCTGCGAACAACATGGACTCCAATGGCCCACTGGACTCTGAAAAGATCTGCGCCGAGATAATCTTTCAGACGGAGAATTCCACCAACCCACCGATACATGCCAAGCCCCTTGACCCCGGGACAGCCACATCATACACATTTTTGGCTGGCAGTGGCGAGCCAGGCGGGAGTACCAGACCGGGAGGCCGGTCCGGCAGTGGCAGGCCTGGTGGGGGCAGGTCGCAGTACATCCGAATGTGTGGCTTCTGCGGGTCGGGGGATCACAAGTCCCATGCATGCGGGGCATCGGACCAGATGGTGATGGCATACATGCGGGCGAAGAGAAAGGCACTGCAAACTCATTTCGGTGGCCCTGCGGCAATCAAGACTGCCCTTGTGGCTGACACCGGAGAGGCACAGCGCGAGCCAGGACCGGAGCCAGAGGCGGACCCATCACGTTATGAGGACGCCACCGATCTGGACGAGGAGGTGCACTCCCTAACCCTCGCCCCGACTGTGACGGTATTCTTGGTTGATGATGACACCCACCGCAATATCTCATTACTGAAGTTATGTGGGGCAATGGATAGTGGATGAGGGGTGCAACTGAACATTGACCGCGTAGTCACAAGATGTTGTCAAGGGGGGGTCGAATTACTTACATCCTCGGGATCAGTCGGGGGGGGGGGGGGGGGGGGGGGGGAGGGGTCCGGACCACAGTCGCTGGCAAAGGCATGGTGGACATCATTATCAATGTTCTAGAGGGTAGCCTCGCGGACTTGCCCCGACCCCATGAGGGGACAGTCATAGGTCAGCGGACCTTTCGGGTGCCGGCCTTACATACACCATCCCCTCCATCCAGGGCAAGCAATGGGAGCAGGTCGATCACTCAGCCAGCTCTGGCTGCGACGGCATGGGAAATGTGGTTTCAAGTTCAATACCGGCGCTAACTGTGGATGGATGGCCACTGGTGCAGGACTGGTATTGCTAAAGCCTCTCAACGGCCTTTACCTGCTGGCCGATGGGCAGCCCTCCTCGGCCGAGACTCATGCCCCATGTGTCTTGCTTTGGGGTTTCGGAGCTGGACGATGCCAAGCTCTGGCGCAGGCGCCTAGGCCATCTGCACGTGGCAGGGATGCAGGCACGACACTCTCATGGAGTAGAGGATGTGCCCCATTTCCCCCACTGATGTAAGAACCATCAATTGCGAATCAGGTCACATGAAGGCGGCGGTGACTGCAAAGCGTAACAAGCAGCCAGCACGCCAACCCCAAGGGGCAAGCGAACTGCTATCAGTGGATGCACTTGGACCCGTGCATATCCCATCCGCAGGGGGTTTCCGATACTGCACTGAGGTGATTAGTCACTGTAGTGGATTCGAATGGCTGCGCTTCATGAAGCACAAAAGTGACAGTGCCGATGCCATGCGCTCAATCATGCAGGTAGTCACATGTCTTTCTCCGTTATGGGTCAGCAGAAGGGGGGCGGCAACTTGCCCCGCGGGTCAGACTCGACCGCGACGCCGTATTTGAGACAGATGAGATGGATGGCATCATCGTGAGTGTTGGTGGTAAGATAGCACGGATTGCACCGTACCACCATCATCAACATGGCAAGGTGGAGCGACCCTGGCGCACGCTGCGGGACTCAGCATGCGCCATGATGTATGAAATGTCGGTGCCTAGCCGCATGTGAACCACTGGCATTCACACTGCCAACTGGGTCAAATGCCGGCGGTACTCACCTGTAATTGCCCCCGCGGGTGGTGTCCCCATCACCCTGCTCACCAGGGGCGCCATTGTTCCTGACCTCTTGGGGCTGCCAGGTATACGAATGCGAAGCATCTGTCAAAATTCCAGAGCCGGACATGCGCAAGTTGGACCGCAAAGCGTTCAAGGACATCATGGTCGGCTACACTGACATGTCACCGGGATACAGAATTTATAACCCGAGAACGGGCAGACTCACTTTCACAGTGCATGTCACATTTAACGAAGCACTATCTGGCTTCGGGAAGGACCCCTCAGTGCAGTCCGCCATCACAGTGGAGGACCCGTCCGATGAGTGGCCCAGTGCACTTGACACAACACCCGACGGGGAGGGTGGTGACATGCACGACAGCCCACATGACAGCATCTCCGATCACCCCATCATGACACCTGCCGCGGACCCAGTGGAACTCACTAGAATCCCACGATGCCGCAAACCCCCGGATCGCCTCCTAGCATGCATTGCTCAGACCCGCATCTGCTGCGACATGCACGCAGCCGACATGCTGCCAGACATGGTGGGCGAACCACCGAATGTATCACCCGCAGCATTAACAGAGCGAGACATCGACATGCTGGGGCGGCCCCGTGCTCGCGATCCCGTGGCCAGGATGACCCAGGCTGCACAGAATTCCGACTGGGAGCCAAGGGATGCGTCATCGGTCACTCTGCTGATGCCCTAGTTGCATTTCTGTCTGCTAAAGACCATAAAATATCTAAAACACTCAACCGGGCACTTGCCCATCCACAGCATGTGGCAGAAGAAGAAGAAGCTGAAATATTGTGGACTGCGCGGAGAGAGCACGGGCGCGGCTTTGCGGCTGAGGCAAAGCAGCTGCCATTATTTCAGCCCCAAGGCTTGCGCACGGTGCTCGTATCTGTCAAGGGCGAAGGAGATACAGAGAGCGCCACTAAGGCGCAAGGCAGAGAACATTGCCCGGCAGCAGTGGAAAGAATCGCCAGCAAAACCTCGGAAAAAAAAAAAAAAGCGCAATGGCTCGCTAGAAGCAGGCAACAGCAGCAACAAAAGCCGCAAAGGCAAACCACAAGGCAGCACAAGCCCGAAGAGCAAAAGGAGACAAACAATGCCAAAATGGCAAATTGGGGTTGCTAGCAGAATACTTTATAATAAAGGGGATGAGGATGATAATTCGATAGCAGCTTTAAGGAGCTTGCCTCGAGCACAAACAAATCATACAGACGTCATCTCAAAGGGCAGTGGCAAAAAAGCACATCGTCGCGCCTGCTTCGAAGCTTGTATTCTCTTAGCATTCTCGTGCGCGTTGCCCCAACAAGCAGTGCATAGTAGGCATACTTTGAATCGTTATTCCGATGATCTCAGCATTCCCTCATCTCATTTTACTCTCTTTCCCTCGCCCCGCGTTGAGCGCATGGATATGCAATGGCTAGTCATCATGGCTATATAATAAGCAAGGAATTGGAAGCGTTACGGCTGCATATTAATGATTGTGGATTGATGGACGGCGGGCGGTTGAGTGCGCGTTCGTCCATTAGGATATCTGTAGCACCCGCGCCCATTTCCTCAACATGCAGCATCATAAACATGTTGCGATTATTGGGACAAATGTTATTGTTTTACACATTCGCTTTGCAATTATCATCGGGAGTTCGAAAATAACGCAGAGGTACTGCTACTGGTGTATAGCTCAATACTTGTGATCAGTGCTGCATCAGTACTGTTGCTGAGAGGTACAGAATTCGCAGCGCTTAACAGAGCGGTGCCATAAATGTTATACTGTTACAAATTTCTATGTCTGCGTTCGCGCATTGTTGCAATACCTTCCTGCCAAATGGATGTATGAACGCTTGATTATGGTATACTGTCGAGTCTCGGGGAGTATATTTCGCTATGATATCGCATATTAACTAGCACTATCCATCCCGCACGATAGTGTGGTCATACAGCAGCCCACAACAGACTTCGCATGTATTGCAACATGAAAGCAGACATGAAGCATGGACAGTGAGTTACCTGTATTACCAGCGGATAATTGCCGTGATATGTATCAGGGTTTAAAATACCCTAAAACCCAAACATAAAACCTAAAACCTCCGTGACCTGCCACCACCTCCACCGTATAAATCCCTGTCACGGGCTGGAAAGGTCATCAGCGCTCGCGCGGGCCAGGGGTGCTCCTCGCTGACATGGCCGTAGGATGAGCCTGGGATCTGCCGCCGCGGCATTGAGATCCACTCCTGTCTGACGCGCGCCCATGAGGCCATGAGTGAGGCCAGTGGGTGGGCTGGTTCCCATGTGCTTTGGTGCCAGCGCGAAAGGCGCAGGACGCTGGCACTGTCTGGACGGGGGGCCTCTGGAGATGCGGGGCCTTGTGGTGGGCAACGGAGGGCTCAGATTCACAATGTTTGGGCCATTACGACAAACACCTGCTAGGGTTCATGTCTGGAAAACAAGGATGGGTTTAGCGGAAGGGATGAGAAGGCTTGATGCTATAGGTGCTATAGGTGCAGGTTGGAGGGGAAGGAAGGGAGGGGGCGATGCGGAATGCGGGAGAGGCATGCGAGCTGTAGGGTCCTCTAGTCCACCACCTACCTAGAGCCTTGCACGATCCATGCTCGACAAACGAACACCGCCAGGAGACCTGGACCAATCCGCGCCCACGCAGATCCGCTACCTGGGCGGCCGGCCACAGCCCGGCGCACGCCGGCAATGGTGGGGGAGGCGGTGAAAGAGATAGTGGCCGTTTGTATTTAGTGGGGGTGGTGGGGGAGGTGGGGAGGGTTCCGAACGCGTTATGTGTAAATGCCGCTTCTTTTGCCAAACGGCGCACATATGTAATAGGAAACAACCCATCCTGCGCCTTGCAATATCATCGTTACAAGTTTGCACAGCACCACGCAACGCCCGCAGTGATGGAACGGTCCGGACGGCAGGAACACGCCATGCATTGCATATTGCAGAGGCAGCATGCATTGCATTTCTTGGGCGCAAATTCGCCAGGGAACTGTCGTAGTCGCGGTCCCTACCGATCGGGCTCGAGCTTGCCCTGCAGCTTGTCCGCGAGATTTCCGGCCTGTCCAGCTACGCCGGCGGCGGCTTTCTGCGCCGATGTCTGCGCGTCCGTTGCGTTCTGCCCTGCCGCGTCGCTGACGTCCTGGGCTGCGCCCTTGAGCTTGTCAGTGGCACTCGCCAGCTTGTCCTCCTCCTGCTCTCGACCCAGCATCTTGTTCGTTGCGTCTTGGGCAGAGCTCGCTGCGCCAGTTACCGCAGACTTGACCTGCTCGACCATAGTCGGCTGATCGGCGTCACCAGTGGAAGTCATCTTGTGGCTTACTGTTTAGCTGCGGAAGGTGTGTGAAGCACGTAGCGACCGCTTTCGGGCAGGCGTCGTCAACTGAGCACTCGGTTCGGTGAAGCGTGTATGGTTGCAGCTACTGCGATAGCTGGTCTGCTGGTGTCCGCGCCGAATTTATGGCATAGATCGTAGGCGGATGACTCTTGGTTCGACTGTTGGGTTTCGTTCTGCCCTACTCTACCAGTAGTCGCTTATGCGGGATGCGGGCCTTATGCGGGATGCGGGCCGCTTTTAGGCGGCTTGCTGTGTTGATTTTCTAATTCTGGGGAACTGTCCTTTTTGTAATTCACACCAGTAGTCGCTGCTACTTACTAGTCGCTATCTGTGCGAACATCGTCCCAATAATTGCACCTTTCGCGGATGGAGCGAACGAACGTGATAGTTCGCGCGTTATATAGTCGCTAGTTATATCGTTGTATCGTCCCAATAATTTATTTCAGATAAGAAACAACCCGAGAGAAAGCATGCACATTGCCACGTCATAGAGACAGCACGACCCTGCTGGATGCCACGCTGTTCGTGTATTATCGCTGTATCGTGTATTACTTGTAGCAGCCCAGATCGCGCGCTGCCGCGCCGGGACGTGTCTGCCTGCCCCTTCCACCTGCCTGCCGGCTGACTGCCGCCTGCCGAGCTGCATCCGCCAGTATCCTTCCCTGGTCAGCACCCCTCATTCCCACTCACCCGACCACCCATCCTCTGCCAGCAACGCCTTCCCCTCGCGTATTGCGCACCCTCAGGTACGTCCCTGCTCGTTCCCAGCCGCATGACAGGCACCTCGCGGGGCGGCACCACTGTGCGATCTCAAGGCGCTAGTTCGTACGCCAACGACGAGTGCTACTCGTGCGGGTCGAGCGGCAGCCTGCCGCCCCACGCACCCAATACCCCCAATCCCCTGCCATTGATGCCCGAGGCGTACTGCTCGATCTGCACGACGGCTCTCGCGCGCGGCACCCGCGCTTGCGCAGCTCCACTCTGCAGGCACCTTGCCGCATTTTGCCGCAACTCGCGCCCACCCCCGCGACGAACGGGAAAACACCAATGCTGGTTCGTGCGTCGTGCCCCTCCATCTCGCCACCCCCGCGTTATCCATCCTGGGGGTTGGAGGGGATGGAGTAAGCAGCCTCCCTCCCCCCTCCCCGTCGAGCGCGTCGAATCCGTCGCGGAGTATATGTATCGCTTGTGTTTGTGTGTCGGGCGCGCGCGCGCGTGACGTCCACAAAGATAGAGAGTTTTTTGTTGTGTTCGAATGCGTGTTTATATGGTGTCACTGCGGGAGCGGACCTGCCGCCCTGCTCAGCGTTCACATACCACTCGCCCATTCCCGTTGCTGCGAGCTATCCAAACAACAACGAGGGTCTTGTTTGGAGTACACCCCCCCCCCCCCCCCCCCCAAATTGGCGTGGAAGCCCGCTGGTTCCTGAGAGACAACGTCCCTGATTGTGAGTTACAACGGCAACAGCTAAAAGAAAGTCTAGAAAATCAAACAACTGACTTTTCTCTCGCCCTCCCCCCCCCCCCCCCCCCCTCTCCCCGCCCTGGCGGCACGCATTGACCCGGCGCCGCCTAGCTGGTGCTTGATGCCTGCTTTCGCCAGCACCCTCACGGGCCTCAGCCGCGTGACCAGCAGCGCCAGCGCCAGCGGCGCCGCGTCCGCCAGCCGCCGCAGCACCCCCCGCACGCTCGTCGCCCTCGCAGGCCGCCTGTCGCCCAGCCGCGCCGCGACGCCCCCCGGCCCCGCCGCGCTCCCCGGCGCCGCCTCCGCCTGGCCCGCGCTGCACGTGCCCGCCACCCGCGGCGCCGCCCACCAGGCCATCCACTCCTCGCACGCCGCCGCTGTCGCCGTGGAGACCATGGACAACCCACTGCTCATGGTGCCCCCCAGCCCCCTTCACGAGACCCAAACCCTGCCATTCCTATTCCCCATCCCTCCCCACCTGTCACTCGCATCGTCAACTTAGGCCAGGCTGTTTTGGCACACATACTAGCGCACTGCGATTGTGCGGCAGCAATTCAGATCCGATCTCTGGCCGACCTGCGGCTATGTGCGCACAGACCACACCCTCCATGAGCAATGGCGGAGTCCGGTCGTAATTTGGCGGTGCTCTGTCGTGAAATTGGTCGCCGCCGGCACAGATAGCCTCGTTTGTGTTCCCCTGAGGTACTCATGGGCCAGTCACGGGCTGGACATCAACCCCACGGACATGCAATCTCTCTGACCCTCTGGTAGGAAGTTGCTTCATGACTTTCCTACGGTTGTTGAGATGGTCTATACAGACCGGTCTTGCGCTCCCCCCCCCCCCCCCCTTCACTCCCAAATCCACTTGAGACGGCGCGGGATGCCTCTGGGCGGCACGTCAGCGCGACCCTGGCTGGTGACGACCCCCTTTGTCCCCACACCCCCCTTTCCGCGCCGACAGGAGGACTACTTCCCGCGCTTTGACGCCGTCAAGGCGGAGCATGTCGTGCCGGGCATCCGCCAGCTGCTGGAGGAGCTCAACGCGGAGATCGACAAGCTGGAGGCGGACGTGGTGCCCACCTGGGACGTGAGTGCCCCGCCCGTCGCGCTCTCCTGCATTGCGTGCCAGCACATCCCTCGGCATGCGGCCATGCACTGGTTTTCATCTTGTGCAAAGGGGGTGGGCGTCGCTGGGGCCCATGCTGAGGGGCTTCCCCTGTGCTTGTGCTGGGCAGGGGCTGGTCGGCCCTCTGGAGGTCATCACAGACCGGCTGAGCAAGGCCTGGGGCACCGTGTCCCACCTCAAGGTGCCCCCCCCCCCCCCCCCCCCCCCCCCCCCTTCTGCTTTGTCTGCACATGCCCTAGGCTTGGCACTTTGATCCTGCCTGGCGGGGCTTGTTGCTGATATAACGCTAACTTGAGAGTGGGCTCCGCGCGCGCTCAGGCGGTGAAGGACACCAAGGAGCTGCGCGAGGCCGTCGAGGAGGTGCAGCCGGAGCAGGTCAAGCTGGGCCTGCGCATGTCGCAGGTGCGCCGTCCTCGTACCCACCCCTCTTCACTCCTATCCCTCGCATGCAGTATGGCCAGGGGAAGGAGCAATCATGACTGTGTCGATAGGGGGGGTGGGGGCATGTGGGATGCTGACATGGAGAGGCGGGGCCTGGCTGCCCGCAGAGCAAACCCATCTACGAGGGCTTCAAGGCCATCCGCGAGGGCGGCGCCTGGGACGCACTGTCAGAGGGCCAGAAGCGTGTGGTGGAGGGCGAGCTGCGTGACTTTGTGCTGGGTGAGCTCTCCCCCTTCCCCCCCCCCCCCCCCCCCCCCGGCCCCAGCGTTCCTTCCCTCTCTTTTCTCTACCTGCCACCCAATGCTGGTAACCTCCATACATCTGCCTGCCTGCCTGCCTGTTGGCGTATCTATCTATGGTGTCAATGCGTCTGTATATCAATATGCGCCGTGCTGGGGCTGGCTGGGTGCTGCCGGACGGGCCGGGCGGGCGGGGGCTGTAACATAAGTGGTAAGTGATTTCGTGTCCGTTAGTCGCCTTCACACTGTCCTGGTAAGAATGGTTTGATTCCAACATCTGCGTTTTGTTTCTGGTCTGTATGCTGCGGTCAATCTCAAAGGGGGCCAAAGTCCAGCGGGGGCTGACTGGCACTGTGCAGTCTGCCATTCGCGCGTTGCCGTCGCGAATTCTCATACATAACAATCAGAAGCTCCCGGTAGGTGCCATGTGATGAGGCTGGGGTACGGTGACGGTCCTCACCAGGTGGTTATTGGGGGGATGTGATGGGCGCGCTGACCGGGCTGGCATGGGGCGCCAGGCGGCGTGGCGCTGGAGGGCGAGGCCAAGGAGCGCTTCAACGAGATCCAGCAGGAGCTCAGCCAGCTGTCCACCAAGTTCAGCAACAACGTGCTGGACGCCACCAAGGCAAGGGGCCCGCCCACCCGGCGTCATGCTCGCGGGGCCACAGGCCAATATTGGGGGCGAGGGGAGGGGCCATTCTGCCCTGGGTGGAACTGCGGGCTGCGCCACCACCAGAGTGCGCAGAGGTAGAGCTGCAGTGGCTGGATGCTGCACCGGATGTTGTGCTCTGTTCTATCACCATGGTGTACGTTGCCGCTAGCAGCTGTTAAAACCTGCCGAGCCTTCAATAGCAAAAGGGTCGGTTGCGCGGTACTGGCTTCCTGCTTGATCAGCGCCCGTTACCTGTTGTTCCATGTTGCGATGTGCCTGCCGGCTGCTTTCGTACTTTCGGAAGAGCCACCAGCAGGGGTAGCGCAGGCCCCATTCTGATACTCGCTGCCACAAAAGTATGACAGCAATTCCTGGCAGTCGGTTGCGGCGCACTCGTGTCAGTCTTTATGTGACGCGCCTCACCCAAAGTGGGCCAACCTGTTGTTGTATCAATGCTGGTTATTGACGAGGGCGCATCTGTGCATCTGTACTTCGCTACACACAACTACTCTTTTTATTTGTGTGCGCATGCTGGCATCCACGGGCGCCTCGCTCCCCTGCTAACCCCCATTTGTGATAGGGGCGCAGTATCTTGTGCGGATGAAAGGCTGGCGCGAGATCCCTGACCCCGCCCCCCCCCCCCCCTCGCGTGGATCCCCCCCCCCCCCCCCCCCCTATCACAGGCGTTCAAGAAGCTTATCACCGATAAGAGCGAGATCGAGGGGCTGCCACCCTCGGCGATGTCGCTGGCCGCGCAGACCGCCAAGAATGAGGGCCATGAGGGCGCCACGGCGGAGGTGAATGCTCCTGTCTGGACCCAAGTCCTTTTGGGATCGAAGCAAAGGCATCATGGACCCCTGGTGCATACTTGTTTGTTGAGATGTATACCGACGCTACTTTCATTTAAGATTCAGAGTAAACAATCTAAAAAATATGGTAGTATACAGAAATGAGTAAAACGAACGGCACGCAGCGCCGGGGGCCCCCGGGGGGGGGGGGGGGGGGGGGAGGGGGGGTGTCCACCCTTATGTCCGGTCGTGGTTGTCGTCGGTTGGCGCGGCGCAGGGGGAGGGCGTGGTTACAAGACGAAATGACGGATGGACGACGGACGAACATACAGGCAGACAAAAGTTGTCCGTCCAAACATGCGGACTTGACTGACCAGTGACGGGATACGCACGCAATGGTACACAATCTGAAGTCATACGTATACTAGTCGCTGGTTATATATGTTTGGATGTGTGTAATCATACAGAGTCGCTGGTTGTATACATGTAATCACATATGTGTTAACGCCTCTGGAACTCCAGATGCCCCAAACTCCCGGCCACAACCTGTTCCTCATTTGGCTGCGCAACCCAGGGTATCCTGGGAGAACATTCCAGGATCAGGGATTGCCCTTAGATAGAGGACTGATTGGGTCATGCTGGGTGCTGCCCAGCTAGCTACCCAACGCTGACCGCCCCTTCCGCCTTTGCCCCCCCCCCCCCCCCCCCCCCCCCTCTTCCCTTTGGTACCTGGTCCCGCCCCGCTGTGCAGGACGGCCCCTGGCTCTTCACGCTAGACATCCCCGCATACCTGCCGGTGCTCACGCACTGCAAGAACCGCGCGCTGCGCGAGGAGATGTACCGCGCCTACCTCACCCGCGCCTCCTCCGGTGCGCCGCCCCCCCAACTCCCCCCTCTCCCACTCGCCCACCTGCGCGTGTGTGCTTTACTGCAGTGTGTGGATAGGACATTCACCCCCCTCCCCCCCCCCCCTTTGGCTGCAGAGGAATCGGACAACACGCCCATCATCAACAAGATCCTGTCCCTCAGGAAGGAGAAGGCCAAGCTGCTAGGCTACGAGCACCACGCTGACGTCTCCATGGCCAAGAAGGTGCTGTGGCGAATCTCCGCGCCCCGCCCCCGACCTCACCCAAAAGTGCAATGTGCAGGCAGTGGACCCCACCCGGTGGCTTATGTTAACCCCTCCTTGCTCCGCCCCTTTTTCGCCCGGCAGATGGCCACTCTGAGCGACGCGCAGCGCCTGATGGAGGAGCTGCGCGTGGCCTCGTACGAGCCGGCCAAGGCGGAGCTCGCAGAAGTGCAGGCGTTTGCCAAATCCGAGGTAGCCCGCGCGCCCGCCTGAGCTACCAGCCCTCATGGGCGCTGCCTGTATTGTGCCACGCCATGCTCGGTGGCGGCGTTCTGACCCCCCCCCCCCCCCCCCCCCCCTCCCTTCAATCTGCTGGCTGCTTCAGGGCGAGACCGAGGCGCTGAAGCACTGGGACATATCCTTCTGGGCGGAGCGCCTGCGCGAGTCGAAGTACAACATCACTGATGAGGAGCTGCGCCCCTACTTCGCACTGCCCAACGTGCTGCAGGGCCTCTTCCAGCTGGCGGAGCGCCTGTTTGACGTCACCATCGCCGAGGCGTCCGACCTGGATGCACCGGTGTGGCACCCCGATGTCAAGGTTTACCAGGTCGGCGAACCCCCCCTCCCCCCCCCCACTACCCCCCCACCCCCCCCCCCCCCCCACTACCCCCCCACCCCCCTCCCCCGCTATGCAACCTCCCTGGATGCAACAAACCGCGAAGGGGGGTCTCACTTCCGGTGGACCTGCACAGGTGACCAAGGCGGGCCAGCCCAAGGCGTACTTCTACCTCGACCCCTACTCCCGGCCGGCGGAGAAGCGCGGTGGCGCCTGGATGGATGAGGTGCCCCCTCTCCTTCCCTTCCCCAATGAATTTGCTCATGGATCATGTGTTCGTGTGTTGTGGTCTGCATATACGTGTAAATGACAGTGCACATGTTGAGTGCTTGTGGTAAACAAATGGATTGCCGAACTCCATAAGCATTGATGCTATACCGCGGATGCGTGGAATGTGATGCTGTATGAACAGTGGCACGGAACCAAAATACATGTGAAGGTGTGCACACAGGCGTAGAGATAGGCCTGCGCCTTGGTAACATAGGATGGTTTTGGAGCAATACAGTGTTCACGATTTGTCATGCACCTTGACCACTAGGGCACATTCACGCATGCCCGTTCCGCCTAGATACCACTACCGGGCAGGGCGCCATGCGCCTGGCTGCGGTGTTGACGTACTACGCTCGGCGCTGCGCCCGGCAGGTGGTGGGACAGTCCAAGCAGCTGGCGTTGGATGGCGCGCCGGTGCGGCTGCCTACCGCTCACATGGTGTGCAACCAGACCCCGCCCATCGGCGACCAGCCCTCGCTCATGACCTTCCGCGAGGTGGAGACGCTCTTCCACGAGTGCGGCCACGCGCTGCAGCACATGCTCACCACCGTGGACGAGGGCCTGGTGCGCCCCCTACCCTTCCTTATCCCACACATGTGGCACTGGTCGATCGCCAGCGCAGCGTATGTCGAGTAGGGAGGTGTCAACACAAGTAGCGACGGCGGATGGTGTCGGTATCAAAAGTGCGGATTCAACAGGCTTCTGACTTGTGCGACCACGCCGTACTCGGCAAGGCAGATTCAGGTCCCCGCTAGCCCGCTGTAGCGTCGGTGGCAATGAAAAGATTTTGGAACGATTCCGAACGCGTAAACACATGGAAACATGACTTGTTTGCGCGGTCAACTAGGGGATCTACTACAGCGGCAATGGCATTGGTAGCGCTTCGTGACTAAACTGTTGCGCTCAATGGTGGGAAGTTGCTGCAGCACCGCTGGCATCGCATTAGAGGGCCCCCTCAGGATATGTGACCCATCTGTCATCCATCGTGGATTGGACCTGCGGACAGAAGTGTGTTCGTAGCAGTCTCCTTGATTCCGGTTATGTGTTGCCTGATCTGTTCCCCACTCGCAGGTGAGCGGCATCCGCGGCGTGGAGTGGGACGCGGTGGAGCTGCCCTCGCAGTTCATGGAGAACTGGTGCTACGACCGCAAGACGCTCTACTCCTTCGCCAAGCACTATGACACCGGTACCTCTCCCCCCCCCCCCCCCCTTTGACGCGGCGCCGACCACCATGCCGCGCGGACGGCCGACTACCATGCCGTGTTGCCTCACTGATCCCCTCCCCCTCCGGGCATTCACCGCAGAGGAGCCGCTGCCAGAGGAGTTGTTCCAGAAGCTGCTGGCAGCCCGCACCTTCCGCAGCGCCTCGATGATGCTGCGCCAGATCCACTTCAGGTGTGGTCCGCCCCGCCTCCGCCCCGTGCCTTCTCCCTCTCTTCCTTCTCTTTCCCTCAATCAAGCCCCACATTGGCCCCCTTGCTCGATGTGAACAACACATTAGAAGCATACACGGCAAACAGAAGATAATACCCACACGTGATCCTCTCCACAGCCCCCCCCCCCCCCCCCCCCCCCCCCCCCCCCGCTACTCTCTTCTCTTCCTAGATAACTCTCAATTGAAATTGTAGACCACCAGTTATTGGCAAGACAAACAAGCGGCTGGAAAGCTCGATTTACATTCGCGCGGCTTTCTGTTCTGATAATATTTTTCATTTGCTCTTATTGTTTGTTGTATGATTGTTGGAAATTGTCCGCGAGTTCGGCACCAGCGCCCCCACTGCCTCTATAAGCTGACCCCCCCTCCCTCCCTTACCTCCGCGCCTGTGCCTGTACAGCATGATTGACCTGGCGCTGCACAGCAGCTTTGACCCCAACGGCGACAAGACCGTGTTTGACCTGGACCAGGAGGTGCGGCCGCCATCTGTCCGCATTACCAACCAAAACCCATAATTCAAGTGTCCCTGCACACATCACCATCATTGGACATGATGCGGCAACTGTTGTTTTCTAATCCCGCGAGTTTCGGTGCTTGGTAGGGATGGAACTATGCAACGCACCGCCCCGCTCAGTAACCTTACCGGTCTGCTGTATAACAATACAGTGTCACCACCTGTAAAATGAATTCCTATTATGTTATATCTGAGGGGGCCTGTACAAGCGTGTTGGTACTTTAATACCCCTATTTTGTTTTAGTCGGCAAAGAACCATGAACCACGAACGGTTCACAGGGTACTCGATGTGCTAGCGTAAGTACTGCAACCCAACAAACTACATCGAAAATCGAGAATGCGGCACGGTTTTGCTCTAGCCCCGGCCCGGTAAACACAAGTCCGGTGTGCCATTTTCAGATATTATTTGGCCCGTTTTTTCCGACTGTCCTCCTCATCCTGTTTCGTCGCGAGATGGACTGCGAAACGTACATAGCCAGATACAAACACAGAAACAAGTGGGAGTAGTGTTCGGGTACTGCCGATCATGCCGGACGCAAAATTGCCCTCGGCTAATTTGATTGATGATGCCCAAGACTGTGACCGAGTCGGAGTTTTATTTTAATTGATGCGCTCAATTCGACGTGGTGATGCACTGCACTAAGTACAAGACACGCTTCGTGGCGCGTGTACAAGGAAAATCCGATATCGGCAGTTGATGAAGGCCGTACGATCTCGCACATTAGTCGTGCTCGGCTACTGACGGCGTGCTGTGACTGCTTCTGCGCTGCGCGACAGATGGCGGAGAAGACGACGGTGATGGCGCCGCTGGCGGAGGACCGCTTCCTGTGCGGCTTTGCCCACATCTTTGCCGGCGGCTACTCCGCGGGCTACTACTCGTACAAGTGGGCCGAGGTGCGCGCCAGAATGACTGAACCGACACGCGATCGAGGCCGACGCTCGACGCCGTCGACACTCGCACTCTCGCACACAGCCCTCGGAGGTGTTTTTTCTGCATGCTTTGTCGATAACCGTTACTGACTTCCTCACATAGAGAGAAACGCTCTCACTTTGACGCCATGCATCGGAATACACCGCATTAACACCATTCTGACGTCGTGGAGCAATCGTTGTTTTCTGGGGACCGCCGATGCATTGTAACGGATCCCTAATTTATCTATCTATGTAGGATGCAAGTGCAACAATAAAAACAAAATCTAAAAGGAATCTCTTGATAATTTGGCCTTTTGTGAAAGAAAAGTGACAGATACATCCGAGTCGTATTGCCAATCAATTTCAGACAGCTCTCAGGACATTATTTGATTTTGCGTTGCCCATTTTTCAGTTAACGGTCACATGCATTGTTTGGAAATAGCACAGATAACATTACAGGAATGCGATACGCGTTATCAGTACGAGAACCTCGTCGTGGTAGTACCAGTTCTCAAGGATTGTGGCAAATATTGCCCTGATGTACCCATAACACCAGGAACCACTAATCAGCACATGCAACCCTCAGTATCGCATCAGAACAGTCTGTAACGGTGAAATTTCAGCTATGATAAAAGGGCAAAAGAACAGACCACACGTTGGGTAGCATGATGTAGGTGGAAACCGCCAGAAGGGTGGCAAAGCACGGCCGTTTACGAGTTCTGGCGCCGCGCGTTGCCAATGAAACGGTGTTGAGATAGCGTTAATTCATGAAGCGGCATTATGTACATCCCCCTCCCCCCCTCCCCCAGGTGCTCTCCGCGGATGCCTTTGCCGCCTTCGAGGAGGTGGGCCTGGAGAACGAGGCGGAGGTGCGCCCCCCCCCCCCCCCCCCCCCTTCTGCAGTCCGCACGAGGCCGTCTCCTCACGGTCCTCATCAGCAAACCGATCAGCAGCCTTTTCCCATTCATTCGGCGCCAACGAGTAATATCACGGTGCCTACGTGAACAGCTGTGCGGCTTGCCTCACCCGTGCCTCCGCGACACCCCCTCCCCCCGCAGATCCAGAAGACTGGCCGCCGCTTCCGCGACACCGTCCTGTAAGCAGCCCCCCCCCCCCCCCCCCCCCCCCTTCCCCTATTCTCCTGTCGTGACCTCCACACGCCCATCACCGGTCGTGTGCCCCCCTTCCGGACGCTTGACTGCTGTGACCGCTGTGTGGTGTCTTTGGGTATTGGCAGGGCGCTCGGCGGCTCCCGCGCCCCGGAGGCGGTCTTCAAGGACTTCCGCGGCCGCGGCCCCTCCACCGAGCCGCTGCTCAGGCACAGCGGCCTCACCCCCGCGGTGGCCTGAGCGCCCAGCAAGCCGCGGCGCAGCTCTGGCAGTGCGATCGATCGTATTTCGGAGACTGGCAGGCCCGGACCACCGCTCCGGCTGTTTTCCAGCGCTACTAGTTAGCAGCGACGGCCCCTTCGGACCAGCAGCCAACACTGGCGCGGTGCAGCGCTGATAGTCGGAACTAGCTCCCGCGGATGCCCTCAGCAAGGCCTTTCCTTTTAAAACAATAATTGGATTGCACGCCATGTCCCGTATGCGGCGTTGTGGTCTCTCGTGCGTCACGAGCCTGCCTGCGCACCCCCAGTAGGGCTTCCGGAACACTTGGTGTGCTACTCGACACTTCCAGGTAGCCACACAGAGGGGCACCACGGGATCAAGGTCATCGCGATGATTGTTTGAGAAACCCTGGCGGCAGTTCATCCTCTCACTGCACGGCGAGGGCATCTCCCGCTGTTGGCCCAAGTTCGGAACAACCGCCAAGGCTGCCAGACCCGCGTCTCTCCGGTGTCCCCTTGCGGCGGGTTTCCCTACAACTACAAGCACCAAGACGTGTGGGATCCCCCACACGCCTGGGCAGCACGGACCCGGTTTCGTAATGATCTAAGATTGGTGAATCCTCAAGTATCACAGTATGCAGAATCGATATAGGGAAAATGGAATGCAATCAACATGAAGATGATATAATCCTTATATAGTCCCAGCGCCTCGGTTCCCAGCCGTAAACATTGCGTAATTTCCCTATGCGGCCCACTTTCGTCCGTAATGACACGAGGGCGAGTGTAAAGTAAAGTTCGTCCCGAGGAATCAGCGGAAGCCGCCCCAGCACTTGACCTCCTGCACCAACTGCTGTTGTAGGGCTGGCACAGCCCTTAGACCATTGCCCCGAGTCTGGCAAGTGCATCAAGCAGGTAAACCCGGGACACGCCAGGTCGATACTGCC
>VCJN01000993.1:0-209874 GCA_006384855.1 Tetraselmis striata | reverse complement strand
AAATTGGCGGTCATAGTTATCGACTGAAATTACCTGCTGGTGTTAAGTTGCACCCAGTATTTCATGTTAATAACTTGAGACCCTGTCCCACTGCGCCGTTGCGCCCGCAAGTACCTCTTGTTGTTGGTACCGGTGACGACTCTGATGATGAGTATGAGATTGACAAGATTACCAGCGTTAAAATCGGTTCCATGCCCGGTTTACGTGGTACTCAGTTGCAATTTCTTGTTCACTTTGCGGATGAGTCTATTGCCCCTGTTTGGCATCGTTTGTTTGATGTTAAAAGGACAATAGCATTGCAGGATTTTATGGCTACTCCCAAATGGTTGGACTTTGTAAAGTCACCTGAATTTGTGGAGCATATGCATAAATACCCGGCACGTGTGCCGACTGCAAATTAAACTGCCTGTGGAATGCTATTTCACACTGTTGTCAAGGGGGGAGAGATGTAGTGTGACAATAATGGCATACTCTGTACGGGTACTGTATGATCGTAGCATCATTCATGTACGAGTACCTGATGTATCGTATGTGTGCGCGCGTGTGTCACGCGCCACAATACGAGTACTGGTGGATGATGAATCATGAGACGAGTCCTACTGGTACCGGTACACTGTTCAGTAGTAGTTACGGGATAATACGCATGTGCGTACCCGTAGCGGGCACAAGTATAATGTGCCTGCCTCTGGAACATCAGTTGTATACTTGTGTATAAACTGATGTGTCAACTACATGTGCGGAGGTCTCTAAGCGACGACCTCCTGTTCGACACTTCGAGGCACGACTCTTCACGGTGACGCGCTTAGCAGTGCGCGTGCCGCTTGGTGGTGGCTAGCTGTGAGCTAGCCATACGCATAAATAGCGGCGGGTGGTGACAACGTTGTAACCATTGTTTCTCTCTCTGCTGCCTTCTGTGTGTTTACGACAGCCTTGTCTGCTTGACCTGCGTGAGGCACCCGAGACTGTCGCACAAATCGCAGCCGTACTATTCGGCTAGGGGCCTGCCTGCCGTCCGATCAAAGGTCATCAGACGGGCGGTTTGGCTGCCATGTTTTGCCAAAGAGTGCTCACGTTACATAAATATTTATAGGGGGAGGGCGGGGGCAGGCAGCGGTTTGCCGAATAAGAATGTTTGAATTACAATATTCGCGACAGCTGCCATCGGGGAATGTGGCCCCGGGGGGGGGGGGGGGGGGGGGAGGCGGGCGGGCGTGGTCCCCCCGCCGCCCCCCCCCCCCCCCCCCCCCGCCCGCCGCTCCCGCCGGGGGAGTGAGGGGAGGGGGGTAAGGGGGCGGGGGCTTGTTCTTGTTCTTGCGTGCCCGGGGGACCCTCCGCTTCGACGATCTCGCTGCCTCCGCCTCCGCCTCCGCCTCCGCCTGCGCCTGCGCCTGTGCCTCCGACTCCGCCTCCGACTCCGCGACCGTCAGTTTCTTACCTCGGCGCTTCTTCACTGGCCTCTTCCGCTTCTTGTCATCCGTCAGTGTATTCACCACCCCGGGAGGCTGTGCCGTCGACGACGCCGCCATGAGCTTCCTTACCTTGGCGTCGGGACGCCCCTTGTGCCCAGACGCCCACAACCAGCCACAATCGTTTCGCCTTTAAGCGGCTGAGGATGCGGCCTCCTCGGCCACCACGAGTTGCGCCGCTGGCACTGTGGAAGCCTTGGCGTTGAGGTGGGCCTTACGGCGCTCCCGGACGAACCTGCGCGCGGCACAAGTTAGCCACGAGTGGGTGCGTGCTAATGTGGAGGATGGAGTGTTTTGTTGCGCGCCCACCTTGTCACGCGTTTCCTCATGTCTTTCTCGTCCTCCTCGATGCCGGCGGCGCGGACACGCGAGACAACAAGGCTCGCCGCCCACTTTTGCCCGGGGGGGCGAGGTCTGCCATGGCGCTGTGAGCGGTGAAGGGGGGGGGGGGGGCGAGGTGGAGAAACTAACACCCAGTCGACGACCGCCTTCCGCAGCAGTCAACGACACATCGGAGGCGAGGAGCAGCGCGCCACTACTATTTATATGCACGTATTGTCAAGAGCTAGTCGGTGCGGCATTGTGTCGGTGTAATTTCGCAATGTTTATTGTTGAAGTAGCACAGCGTAATGGATACGGCGAGTGAATCCGGGATAATATGTGCGGTAGGGCGCGCGTATATGTGCGCGACGAATGTGCGCGCGCAGCGTTGTGCGGCGGTGTGCGGCGGTGTGCGGCGGTGTGCACCGATGTTAATATAGTGTGAATATTATATCGGCCGTAGACGATCAGGTCTGGCAGCACCGCCCGTGCTTGTAAATAAGCGACAATGGATCTAGTCTCCCGCTAGTCTGTGCACCCCCAACGCACTCCGCAAGCCTCGCCTCCATCCGCGTCGGAACCGGTAGTAAGTGTTGTTGTGTGCGCACATCGCGACAACATTACACGGTGGCAATTGCAATTAGCGGTGGATAATGTGAAGGCGTTTTCGAAATCGACAGAGAATGAGGCGGTGCTGGCGGAGTGCATTGGCGGTGCATAGAATAGCGTGTTGCTGGGGTTTTGGCTGCATCGGACGCCGTATTCCCACCCATCCGGCACGGAATGTCCGGTTTTCACACATTTGTGTGTTAGTAAAGTGTGAATATTACGCGTCTTTTACGCCGGGTGGATGGGCATCCGGCGTCCGATGCACCCAAATTATTTGCAGCACGCTACTCTACGCACCCCCAACGCACTCCGCAAGCCTCGCCTCCATCCGCGTCGGAACCGGTAGTAAGTGTTGTTGTGTGCGCACATCGTGACAACATTACACGGTGGCAATTGCAATTATTAGCGGTGGATAATGTGAAGGCGTTTTCGAAATCGACAGAGAATGAGGCGGTGCTGGCGGAGCGCATTGGCGGTGCATAGAATAGCGTGTTGCTGGGGTTTTGGCTGCATCGGACGCCGTATTCCCACCCATCCGGCACGGAATGTCCGGTTTTCACACATTTGTGTGTTAATATAGTGTGAATATTACGCGTCTTTTACGCCGGGTGGATGGGCATCCGGCGTCCGATGCACCCCAATTATTTGCAGCACGCTACTCTACGCACCCCCAATAATGCACTCCGCAAGCCTCGCCTCCATCCGCGTCGGAACCGGTAGTAAGTGTTGTTGTGTGCGCACATCGTGACAACATTACACGGTGGCAATTGCAATTAGCGGTGGATAATGTGAAGGCGTTTTCGAAATCGACAGAGAATGAGGCGGTGCTGGCGGAGTGCATTGGCGGTGCATAGAATAGCGTGTCCCTGGGGTTTTGGCTGCATCGGACGCCGTATTCCCACCCATCCGGCACGGAATGTCCGGTTTTCACACATTTGCGTGTGAATATATATAGTGTGAATATTACGTACGCGTCTTTTACGCTGGGTGGATGGGCATCCGGCGTCCGATGCACCCCGAATCTCAACAACACGCTACTCTACGCACCCCCAACCCACTCCGCCAGCCCCGCCTCTTTCCGCGCAGGTCCTACGTTCCATTGTATGTATATACATACGTACATATACTGCTCCGAAACCAGCCCAAACTTAATGAGTGCACAAGTGTAAATGGGGGGGGGGGGGGGGGGTGGGGGGGGGGGGGGGGGATGTGGCGGCGGGGCGTCCACTCACACATACCCCGGCGATGCATGACAGATATTACATGCCGTGGCGGGTCGGCGGGCCGACCCGGCGGGGGGGGGGGGGGGGGGGGCGTCTATTCAACTACACGTGCGAAAGTGTCGTTTCGTGGAGCAGTATATGTGCCCGGCCTCATTTATACCGCCCCCTACCTGCGCTGCATGGTCCACCCCTACGAATTACTTAGCACAAACCGCCATTACTTAATAGGAACCTAGCACAGCCAGGCTTATATGCCCGCTTTGCCGATCAACTTCTACGCACTTTCCATCCCTCAACCGCCGGACACGGGGGTTAAGCCGCCAGCCTCGGTAGTTGCTTAGCCAGACTTGGCATCCCGTACCGTGTCCATGGCTTCGCAGCTCTGCCGCCGGCACACGCCGAGTCCGGCGCTTGCTGCCGTGGGGTTGCGCACGCATGCACGCACGGTAATACGCCGCCGACGCCGCCACGCTTACTTCCACCACCTTCGCCAGCCGCAGCTTCGCACGCCGTTCCGCCGACATACGAAACGCACGAATCCCCCCCCCCCCCCCCCCCCCGTCCCCGCGTCATGTATAATATATTCGAGGCGACTATGCGGGGCGCAGCACACGCCGCGGCGTGGGTCGGCGGAGCGGCAGGCGGCGGGAGCCCTAATGGCCGGGCAGTATCCACACCCACACAGGCACCGCCGCTCACCTCCGACGCGGATGAACCGCCTCCCAAAGGAAACATGCCGGTTGGTGGTAAGCCCAGCAGGCGTGGGGTGCCGGCGCCGGTACTGGTGCGACGGAGCTGTCGCGTCAGGAACCGCACCGCATGTGGAGCAACACATGGCGGTGCCGGCCCCACCTATGTCTAGGGCCACCTCCTCACAACACCCCGCCACGACGGCGTCGGCCACCGCCGACGGCGCCGTTGCGGGGGGGACGCCCTGCCAGGCGACGATGATGCGCCTGGTGCGCCGCGTCAGGAGGCGGAGGAGGCCGTGGTCGAGGCGACTGATCGGGCTGAGGGGGTTGTCGAGGCGAGCGAGGCTGCGCTCGCGCCACCCGCCCCGCAGCCACCTACGGGACATGCCGACTTGCTCGTCGCCATGTTGACCGGAGCACTACGAGCAGTGGCGGGAGGCGGCCACATGCACTATCATATGCGTGTCCTGGCCGGACGCCCGTCATGCGTGGACTGCGTCCAACGGACGGACTGGGAGTGTTGCTGCGACGGCACCCCGGCTTTGTGCGGCCCCAAGTACCCATGCATGGCGACCCATCAGCGGGCAGTCCCCTGCCCGACCACGGCCACGGTGAGGGCGGAGTTCCGCCATGTCAGGGACGCGTTCCACGACGCGACTCGCGCCGCCGTGTGTGAGGCTTCCGAGAAGGCACGCGCGGCTGGTAGGGTGCGCAGGGTGAGGCCGCGGACGGCCCAGGAGCTGAAGGAGAGCGAGACATGCCGTCAGTGAGGTCGGGCGCAATGTCATTGGGTGGGGCACACGGACGTGTAACACTTGCACTTTGCGCGTACTGCTATTCTCCCTTCGACGCTGAGGTCCTAGTGTACATCCAAGCGGTGTCACACTATGCAACCGGAAAGGCTGCGTTGCTACTGCAAACGATGCTACGCCTCACTCGGTAGCAACCGCTGCCCCGCCTATCCCACAGCCGCTGCCCCCCCCCCCCCCCCCCCCCTCGCGCACCGTCCTGCGACCTCGCGTGGATCCCCGCCACCAGCAGCTTGCACTTGCGCTTTGCGCGTACTGCTGGGTTACATCCAGGCTGCGTCACACTATGCAACCGGAAAGGCTGCGTTGCTACTGCAAACGATGCGACGCCTCACTCTGTAGCAACCGCTGCCGCGCCTATCCCACAGCCGCTGCCCCCCCCCCCCCGCCCCCCCCCGCCCCCCGCGCGGGATCCCCGCCATCAGCAGCTTGCACTTGCACTTTGCGCGTACTGCTGGGTTACATCCAGGCGGCGTCACACCGGAAGGCTGCGTTGCTACTGCAAACGATGCTACGCCTCACTCGGTAGCAACCGCTGCCCCGCCCATCCCACTCGCGTTGGCGCCGCGCTGCCCCGGCCGCCGCGCGTTGGCGCCGCGCTGCCCCGGCCGCCGCGCGTTGGCGCCGCGCTGCCCCGGCCGCCGCGCCTTGGCGCCGCGCTGGGTATCGAGTCCTCCCCTCCCTAGTGAGCGCGTCCACCTGCGCCTTGCGCTCGGGGCCGTCCTCCTCCGTCACCACATTCTGCAACCCCCACCGCGTGACGAACCACGCAGCGCCTTGCAGGCGCTTGTACATGTGCCCAAGCACCGCCAGTCGCGACACCGAACGCACCACCGCTGGGGACGCGAGCTCCTTCTCGGGCATGATCGCCTTCACCCGGGCCTCCTCGAACAGCGGACCGGCGTTAAGAATGGAAAACGTTTCCATGTGGTGCAAGCAGTCCTCCATGACCCAGCCGGACTGCACCGTCACCTTGCCTGACCCTGCAGTCATGGAGGGGAATGCCGTCACGCCCACGCCCACGCCCACGCCCGGGGGGGGGGGGGGGGGGGTTGCCTTTCGATTCTTGGACACTGCAAACGAAGGGCGCAACCCGCGTTCAAAGTTGCTGGGTATCGGGACTAAAGTCTGGCGCCGGTCTTCCTGCTTCATAGCTCGGAATCCAATGTGGCCCTGCACGGTGACAAATTTCCTCCAGAAGTCCCTTCCCAAGCCAAAAACAAACAGGTGGAACGGCGCGAGGGGGAAGAGGTTGACCATGCTGACATAGCCCCGGACCACATGCACATGGCACACGCCATGGCAGCCAGTGTTCTGCTTGGCCTCCGCCAGCCGGGTTGTGTTGAACGCACGCCGGGCAAGGTGCGTGATTCACTGGACAAGTCATCGCCTTCATGGACGGTTACCAAGCGAGCATCCCCGTCCGCATCCACAGGGGGGTGCTCCTGGGCAGCCGCCATAGCCTCCACAACCTGCCACGCCGACCAGACGGGTGCGTGTAATTCCATACAACCGCAGTTGAGTGGTGCCACCAGCACGCATGCCGGGCCCACTCACCTCTGAACGCAGATGGTCCACAATGTCACCGTCCTCGAAAACAGCGCGCCACTGGGTCGCCCCGCCGTAGATCTCCAACACCCACTCGGTAACGACGCTGGTTATCACGCCGTAGTGCCATACTCCCCGGAACTTCTTGGCGATGACCTTCATGTAGAAGTCGCCGGGATCGCCTTTCCGTATCACGCCCTCATCGCGGGTTCCACGCCCGCCGGCGGCCACGCAAGCGCGTCGATGTCCATACCGTCTTCGCCAACGGGGTCCTCCCCCACGCCCATCACATCGTCCACCTTCGAGCCCCCGTCGTCCGAGATCGGCGCCGGCGGGCCGTTTCCGACGGCTGCAGCTACTCCTGCTGCCGCCCCTGTTGTTGTTGTTGCTGCTGCTGCCGCCCCTGCTGCTGTTGCTTGTGATAAGGCGGCCTTGCGGCGCAACTTAGCCGCACGCTTCAACGAGTGGCTACAGTTCGGGAATTTTAGGAAGTGCCGCTCTCGCGCCATCTTATCACATGTGCCCGTCACGTTGCCCCGGCAGTGCTTGCATGAGTACACGCCATCCTTCGACACACTCGCTATCCATCCCTTTGCCGGCATGCCTGCTGCCGCGCGCGGGGGGCTGGGGGGGGGGGGGGGGGTTGAGAGTTGGGGTGGATGTAACCCACCACCGGCAGGCAACACAGATGCGAGTGCGCGGCTGTCCGCGCTTGATTCAGCGGTGAGCGGCGGTGACCGTGAGGCGACCCCGTACTTCATGCGCGTGCTGGGGCGTTACACAATCATCAGCAGTTAGGGCTGCTGCATTAAAACGCGCACCTACGAACACCACCTACCGCCTACCACCTACCGTACCACCTACATCCGCCCACACCTCCGCCCGTCGTGCCGCACATCGCCGCACACCGCGGGGTCAGCGATGTGCGGCGATGTGCAGTGAGTGCGTACATCCGTCTGCACTTAGCCCGGGTGCTCCGCGTCGGCGGGCGACACGCGAGCCCGCGTGCGCATATCAATTTGATGAAATTATGGAAACGAGAAATTCATATAGTACTTCACAGGTCGCGCGCGATAGTCGTCGCTACTGGGTATGAAATCCACGTCCCTCGTCCGTCCCGTATCGTCCCCGTATGTCGTCGTTCGTCACCAGTAGGGCACATTTACGTCACATCTGAATCTCACATAGATTGCTGCGCTGCGCCGTAGATTGTTGCCTTCGGCATGCGGTAAATGCCTACATGGCTGAAACACTTTCCTTGTGTGGTTAATGTTGCATATTTGTATGACAAAAGCGCATAACTTGTAGGCTTGACGAGATTGTATGATTGCTAGCGAGGTGCTTACCGTAGAACTACCCTTTGACTTACAAAAGGTCTAGATTGTTGCGCCACACCGCAGATTTTTGCCTTAGGCATGTTGTACATCTATATACAGATGCAAGCCTGACAGTACCCGGATAATGCGGTATATAGAAGTATTATGCATGCGCATGGGCTCGACGACAAGACACAGGTAGATAGCCACACCCCCAGGTACATCATATTCGCGACGGCGTGCCCTAGATTGCTGCGCTGCACTGCAGATTGTCGCGTTACGCATGCGGTAAATGCCTAAATGGCTGAGACACTTTCCTTGCCCGGGCATTTGTTGCATACTCGTATGACAAAGGCGCATAGGCTACACGAGAATGTATAATTGCTAGCAAGGTGCTCGCCTGAAGATTTCACACTGGCATACGCAAGGCTCTAGATTGTTGCGCCCCGCCGCAGATTGTTGCCCTGTCGCGACGACTCGTCGTATGTTTGCCGGTGCCTGTGGCGTGCATATCTAGCAGGGTGGCGACTACCGGTAGCGACTACTGGTAGCGAGTAGGAATTACTCTCAATCTCCCCTTTATCCCCAGCATACTCACTACAATCTCCGTCGGGGCGTGATACCGGTACCGGCATACCAATGCGAGATATGGCTAACACGTCGTCTTAATAATACTACGATACGATTCGCGGCGCCACGGCTGCGCGAGCTGCGGCGGGCAAGCCGCCGCGCTCGCCCAGCCGTATGTAGTGGCGCGCGATCCGGCGAAATATCATCAAGCAGTGGCTACGACCGAGGTAATACCTACGGGTACCCGTATGTATACCGGTGGCGGCAAGCCGAAAGGAAGTCGGGTGGTGCAATCAATGGGCAGTTTTTTCTCTCCAGCCGCCGAGATTGTGCCGCGCGAGCCCGGTTTGGGCCTTTCCTGCGTGACTTGCTTCAAAATAAGAGCGGAGAAGTCGTGTGATACAGAGAGGAGGTCCGCAAAGTCGCGAGTATATAAGCGCCGCGGGCCGGCACACCAATGACCGGAAGAAGTCGTGTGATACAGAGAGGAGGTCCGCAGCGCCGCGGGCCGGCACCATCATGCGTTTTGATGAAGTTTCTGCGGTCTATGTGGTAGTGTCGCAGTCTTAATGCATATACGGAGCCGAATGACTTACCCGTTCGGCTAGATTGCCGACCTCTTATATATGACAATCTTATCTCCTGGCCGACCATATTCTCATCTGCCCCCCCCCATATATGCTTATACATGGCAAGATTACACGGGCGCGACGAGCATGAGGCGCGACTTCCAAACTAAAAGCGGAGGAGTCGTGTGACAGAGAGGGGTGGTGCAATACCACGCGTTTTGGTAAAGATACTGCGGTTTACAATGTGGAAATGAGTCCCGCAGTCGTAAAGCATACGTATGGAGCCGAATACTACATCTGGCATTCGGCTAGATTGTTAGTTGCCGACCTCACATATACAACAAATATAGCTCCGAGCCTCTGGGGGAGTTGCGCATTCAAGTGCCTACTGCAGCCTCCCTTGAGTCCGACGGCACCGAGCACCGTGGGTCTGTGGGACCTGCAGATTTGGCTCATTACTACAAACCGAATTAGGGCAAGAAGTATACCCTAGTCAGGGTTGAACAAGCTTGCTCACCGTGCAGAGTCAGACGCACTTACCATCGCAGTCCAGATACAACTCCATAGCACGTTACGGGAAGCCGTCACTGTCACCAATAAGAGCATCATGCGTTTTAGAGAAAGTTACTGCGGGGTCTATGGTAGTGCCGCATTCGCAAAGCACATACGGAGCCGAATCCCACACCGTGCGGCTAGATTTCGAGTTGCCGAGCCCGTATACAGGAATCTTATATGGCCGACGACCATATTCTCAGCTCTTGACCTGCATATATTCTAATATATAGCAAGGGAGCACGGCCGACGGCCATGGTGCGTAGCTTGCAACATATAAGCGGACGATGACGAGTCGTGTGACACAGACAGGGGATCCAAAAACCCGCAAGTATGAGGGCCGCGGGCCGGCACCGCCAAGGGTATTCGTGCGTTTTAAATGAAGTTACTGCGGTCTATGTGGTAATGCTGCAGTCGTAAAACACATACGGAGCCGAATACCACACCCGTGCGGCTAGACTGCGAGTTGCCGAGCCCGTACACAACAATCTTCTATGGCCAACGACCAGATTCTCAAATATGCCGACCCCCAAATATGCTTTCATTTCACGGCCGGCGGCCATGGTGCGCGGATTGCAACAAAAGTGGAGGAGTCGTGTGACATAGAGAAGGGGTTCGCAAAGCCGCAAGTGTAAGCGCCGCGGGCCGGCACCACAAAGGGCATCACGCGTTTTTGATGAAGTTTCTGCGGTGTATGTGGAAATGCCGCAGTCGTAAAGCACATACGGAGCCGTGTATACCACGCCAGTGCCGCTAGATTGCGAGTTGCCGAGCCCGTATACACAGCAAACTTCCATGGCCGACGACTAAATTCCAAGCAGCCGACCCCCATATATGCCTGTACATAGCAACATTACAAGGCCGACGGCCGTGCCGCGGGACTTGCAGAAAAGGCGAAGGACGAGTGGTGTGACACAGAGAGGGGGTTCGCAAAGCCGCAAGTATGAGCGCCGCAGGCCGGCACCACAAAGAGCATCATGCATTTTTGATTTACTCCGGTGTATGTGGTATAGTGTCGCAGTCGCAAAGCACATACGGAGACGAATGACACACCCGTTCGGCTAGATTGTGAGTTGCCGAGCAATCTATAGCAATCTTCTATGGCCGACGACCAGATTCCAGGCAGCCGACCCTCATATATGCTTTTATACGCGAGTCTCGCAAATAAAAGCGGAGGTGTCGTGTGATTCAGAGAGGGGGTTCGCAAAGCCGCAAGTGTGAGCGCCGCGGGCCGGCACCACAAAGGGCATCACGCGTTTTTGATTTTTTACACCGGTGTATGTGGTATAGTGTCGCAGTCGCAAAGCACATACGGAGACGAACGACACACCCGTTCGGCTAGATTGCGAGTTGCCGAGCCTGGATATACATCAAACTTCCATGGCCGTCGACTAAATTCCAAGCAGCCGACCCCCATATATGCCTGTACATAGCAACATCACAAGGCCGACGGCCGTGACGCGGGACTTGCAGAAAAGGCGAAGGACGAGTCGTGTGACACAGAGAGGGGGTTCGCAAAGCCGCAAGTGTGAGCGCCGCGGGCTCGCACCACCAAGGGCATCACGCGTTTTTGATGTAGGCTTGGCAATAGTATATAGATTGCTAGGCAGATTGCTGACTTTAGGCGCGCTGTACTACCCGCCTGTATGGCTGCCAATCGTTTAAAATGCGGATGTATATGACATAGAAGGATTCTGAATGAGCATATGCTTGACGATACTATACAGATTGCTAGGCAGTACCGCTAATACCTGATATTTGCTTACGGCACGCCACAGATTGCTGCCTTTAGGCATCCCGTAACTGCCTAGATGACTGGCAATCTTTGCGCATGGGCATATATATGGCATAGAAAGAATATGAATGCGCATAGGCTCACAGTTTGCTTGCCGTCCCCGGTCGATACCGGTACCTGCGTATTACTCTGGCCATAGCAACTGCTTGATGGCCGCTCGCGACTGCGCCACCGTTGCATGCGCGGGGTTTTTGCATCTACAAACTCCCCGCCCTCTTGCTCACTACAATCTTGGGGGCCCGGTACCGGTAGACTAATGTGAGATTGCTAGTTCTCTTCACAATTACTACTACGCTACGATTGATGGCGCCACGAGGGGAGTGGGTGTAGCGTGCACATTAACAATTACTACTACGCTACGATTGAAGGCGCCACGAGGGGAGTGGGTGTAGCGTGCAAATACAAGGTCTGCGATATACGGGATGGCTACAATCAGACTCCAATCTCGGGGCGCGGTACCGGGAGATGATTGCTATTTGCGATGCTGCCAGTGGTATAACGCTACGATTGAAGGCGCCATGGCTGTATGCACGCGCGCGGGAGTGCCAACCGCTGCTACTCACACAGCCGTGGTGCCGTCAATCTTAGCATTATACAAAACAACACAAATAGCAAACTGCAGTACCGCACCCCAAAATTAGGCCGTTCCGGCATGCCGTGCCGAAAGCAACAATCTGCGGCGCAGCGCAGCAATCTAGGGCTCGCCGTCGCGAATCTGATGTACCTGAGGATGTAACTATGCACCTGCGTCTTGTCGCCGAGCCCATGCGCATGCATGATACTTCTATATGCCGCATTATCCGGGTAATGTAAGCATTCGTGCATGGATTTAAAACATGCCTAAGGCAACAATCTGCGGCGGGGCGCAACAATCTGGGGCTTTACGTAAGCCAAAGTGAAGTTCTCAGGCGAGAACCTCGCTGGCAATCGTACATTCTCGTCAAGCGTCTGCGCTTTTGTCGTGCAGGTATGCAACAAATACCCCGGACAAGGACAGTGTCTCAGCCAGGTAGGCCGTTCCTGCCTGCCGAAGGCAACAATCTGCGGCGCAGCGCAGCAATCTAGGGCTCACCTAATACCTGATGTACCTGGGGGTGTGGCTATCTACCTCTGTCTTGTTGTTGAGCCCATACGCATGCATAATCCTTCTATATGCCACATAATCCGGGTGCTGTAAGGCTGCGCAACTGTGTATTGATTTAAAACATGCCTAAGGCAACAATCTGCGGTGGGGCGCAACAATCTAGAGCTTCCGTAAGTCAAAGGGAAGTTCTACGGTAAGCACCTCGCTAGCAATCATACAATCTCGTCAAGCCTTCAAAAATATGCGCTTTGTCATACAAATATGCGACATTAACCACACAAGGAAAGTGTTTCAGCCATGTAGGCATTTACCGCCTGCCGAAGGCAACAATCTGCGGCGCAGCGCAGCAATCTAGGGCTCGCCGTCGCGAATCTGATGTACCTGGGGATGTAACTATGCACCAACGTCTTGTCGCCGAGCCCATGCGCATGCATAATACTTCTATATGCCGCATTATCCGGGTAATGTAAGCATCCGTGCATGGATTTGAAACATGCCTAAGAAAACAATCTGCGGCGGGGCGCAACAATCTGGGGCTTTACGTAAGCCAAAGTGAAGTTCTCAGGCGAGCACCTCGCTGGCAATCGTACATTCTCGTCAAGCGTGTGCGCTTTTGTCGTGCAGGTATGCAACAAATACCCCGGACAAGGAAAGTGTCTCAGCCAGGTAGGCCGTTCCTGCCTGCCGAAGGCAACAATCTGCGGCAATCTAGGGCTCGCCGTCGCGAATATGATGTTCCTCGGGGTGTAAATCTATACCTATGCCGAGTCGCTGAGCCCATGCATAATGCTTCTATATGTCGCATTCTCCGGGTACTGTAAGGTTTCGCAGCCGTGTGCGGATTTAAAAAATGCCTGAGGCAACAATCTGCGGCGTGGCGCGCAACAATCTAGGGCTTTCAGTAAGCCATAGTGAAGTTCTCGGGAGAGCACCTCGCTAGCAGTCGTACTTTCCCGTCAACCCTATGCGCTGTTGTCATACAAGTATGCAACAAAACCCGTAGACGTTGCCTCCGCCACGACTGTCAGCCAGACGGGCGCCGAGCTGTACCCGATATATCCGCATCCGGCTCCGCATGAAACCCAATTAAGGACGGTACGAAGCGGGCGGCTGCCGCCGCACCCGCCGCAAGGATCGCCACGTCGGCTCGGCTGGCTATGACTATGGTACTGGGGTAGGAGCCGTGCCTTCGGCCTGCGTAGGCCTCCGCCGCCGCCGAGCGTCTGGGGGGTCCTTCATCGGCCCTGAAATCCGGTGACTTAACCCCCCCAAGCGACATTGCGCAAGGGCCGTCGTAGGTACGGCTCGGTCATAAGGGTGTCTAGTGGCCCGCGCTTCACTCCGACGGCTAGCACGGCTAGCAAGGGTGACCACTGACTGAGTGGCGTGCCGAGGAGTGTGGGTGGGTGCCGAGGGAGAGGTGGTTGTAGTTCGTTACGGCAGCCGTCGTGCACATCTTCGTGCCCCATATTTCCGCACAATAGGCGGTGAAAATAGTACATAGAGGCAGAACAGGAAACCCTAATCGGGCAACGTGATTTGGCTCGAAAAACAGCAGCAAAACTAGGACCTCGCGGTACAGTACATTTTTGCTCGCGATTTGGCCTTTTCTGGGGTAGGAGCTACTCACTGGCGCTGTTGCGATGGTTAACTGCCCGCCCGCACTTAAAAAAGCAGCCGGTTTGAGCCCTACGATGCCGTTGCTGGGCGTTGGCCGTTGCGAGTCGTCACGGAGCTTATTGTGAGGCGTTCAAGTACTGCATGGCGGAAGTCCCAAAGATTACGGGTGACCACGCGAGGCGCGATGTGGGCCCGATGTACTATGGAGGCGGCACGACATGGTAATGGTAGAAATTACGAAAGGCGGGCCCGCCGGGGACTTCATTACGACTACCGAGCCTAGCAGAAAAGTGGCGATTACACAGTATATACAGCGATTACAAGCCCATTCCGTGGGAAAATCGCGATTACGGGCCATTACATTGTAATTACGAGACAGGCCGGGAGGCTAGCTAGTGCGAGCAATCTTGCCCGTCGCTGCCGCCATGGCGCCCACCGAAGAGGAAAGCAAAGCATAGTGCCTGCCTCAGGCATCACGCTCGCCGCGGCGGTCATCTGTGGGCGGTATGTCCCTGACCCCGCGCTCAATCGAGCCTGGATCGGGGCGGGACGCGCATCCGCTTACCACGACGCACGCGGTAAAGGAGGCCGGTACACGCTGCATCTAGCGTATCGAGGCACCACTTGGACTAATGCACCACATGACTAACGCTGCGTGTCCAACGCTGAGAATCAAGGATGCCGGGGGCTCAGCGAGGGTGGCGGGTTGGGTGGGAGCCTCTGTTGCCCGGCATCTGCGGAACCACATGTACTAGCGGCGGAGACGGTACCGCCGGTAGGTAGGGGGTATGTCCGCTTGATTATTTATATAGCCGACGACTATCCAGCGCGTTTAGAAAGCCGGGGCCTCCGTTTCAGGTGCCAAGACTACGTGGCACGTCGTTTGCGCGGTATGATGCCAGTTAGGACCGCCTACATGATCTGACGGGCGGCAAAGATAGCTAGCGAGTACAGATAGAACGACTCTAGGGGTGTCGTAAGGCTTTCTGGCCCCTCCCAGGAGTTTGTAATAATGAAGCCAAAGCACATTTTCGGGAATATTCATGCCCCCCTCCCTGCCTTGAAATTTCAGATTAGCGGCGGACCTATACGACTATGTAACCGATCAGATGGGCTTAAGTACGCGCACCGTAGTCGTTCGCGCGCGGTGGGCCCGCGTCACTACGAAGAAATGTGCCGACGGCGAGATTCGAACCCGCGAACGTGCGTGCGCACGTATGGGGGGGCGCCGTTTACAGGCTCTTCATGCCGTAGCCCGGAAGTCTGTAAGAATGATGGTGTCTCTTGTCGTATACAACGGGGATGGCATGCAGTACTATGGTAAATCATGAGATTCAGTCGAACAGAATGATGCCCCATAATATAGGAACTGTTTGGCACCATGCACCAAACGGCTCGTTGTACCGCTTGGCTTGGCTTGGGCCGCCGATTTGAAGTTGAGCTGTTAAAAACCCGTTCATTACTTCTGACGCCTGTAGTAGATAGCCCTTCGGGTTTCAAATGAGGCAATGGTCTCAGGGCTCTGCCAGACCTACGACTTCATTTGGCGCACAATGTTAAGTGCTGGGACGGCTTTGGCCGATGGCCGGGGGCAAATCTTATTTTACTCGTAACTCTTGTACTGCATGCCGCTGGATGACACTATGGCACCAAATGTCCATACCCCCGTCGTTGCCGCACATTAAGTGCGGAGCACCTCAGCAGCTATACTTGTAGGAGTTCTTGTATTATCAAACACCATCTGGTACCAGTTTGCTCTTCAACATATGTTTGATCTAGACATTCTTGCACAATATAACCGAAAAAGCTTTATGCAATGCTGCTCCCCCCACCCACCCACCCACCGGTTATTCACTATTTGTTCATGTGTTTTTAAAAGTAGATGAACAAATATACCTGAGTGTCTCTATCCCCTTGCAACAGACGCCACGCCTTATAGCGGAGAGACTGCAAGCATGCCACTATTACTGTCATATGTATAACTGTAAAGAGTATTCATGCCGTCAACAAATGATGTCCCTCTTTGCGGATGCTACAACGCATGATGTCACTGCGCGCAGTAGCCAACATTTTAACGCCAGGAGCTTGAGTAGAGTATGCAGCTGATTTGTTTGTATGTCTTGATAATTGCAAATGGGTGGACGGCTGATGGACTTAAGAGGCATGATGCTCCCGCTGATGATTTGGCAATCTGATGAATTACATGCAAATATACAAAATAAACATAAAAGGGAGACATAGGTGGGCACCGCAACATGATGGTGGATTGGCATGAGAACCCGGACAGTTTTGCGGGAACATGCCACACATTTCATACCACTATGGGCTCCATATTTTTGTTGAGTCTCTGCACGCGTGGCAGCAGAATCCGACTGATGGGGGCGCCATCCTCATCGATAGGTTGACACCTTCTGACAAATGTCCTGCATGCCCTCTCAGTACGTACACAGGACCGGAGGGAGACCTCTGCATGCCTGATGCATCTTCCATAGTTCTTTGGCCGCTTTGTTTGCTTCACATAGTCATAGCAAGACTCCTCCATTTCAGCACAAATGTCTTCAAACTAGGATTCAGGAACAGCAATGTTTGTTGTCAGCGATTGTTCCCAGTTTACCACAGCCCATTTTCACTTTAATCCCGGGAGCTGAAATTTAGACAATTGTCCCAAAATGGTGATGGAAGTCGGCAGTCTACATGCATACAACACATCACACCTCATCGCAAGAGGTCCTGCAAACTTCATTGATGGCCCCGATGCTGGGAACTTCAGTATCGTTGGCTGCATCTGCACAGGCGCCGCTGGAGCACGCAGCTGGATGGGCTGATTGAGGTGCAGCGCTCTCTAAGCCGTCCACCTGCAAAACTTCGTCCACAAACATCAGCGAGTGCAGTAGGGATGGTTCCCAAGACAAGGATATAGCATTGCACACGACGTGTAGGGTTACACTGCCGCTAGTTGTAAAACTTCGTTGTGTTATTCGATCATGCACACAGTGCGGGTCTTACCGTGATGCCAAGAAAAAATACAATGCATCCAATCAGCCGCATCATGGGTCCTGATTGAGTCATGGCCATGTTTGTGTCTGCCTAGGTGTCAACACATTAAGCCAAGTTCAGTCATGTGGACAGGGATCTTTAAGGCGCTCAGCCGACACCGGTCGCCGCTGTTACTAGTTGACGGGACAAGCGACACGGGCCGACAACGCTTAGTCGCACAATGAGGTGCGAGTAGATATCATATCGAACCCGAAACTGGGCGAAACAAGCGAACGGTGCCCCAGCCGACCCCGGCGAATATTCAGGTGCAAGTCGGACAGGCGAACCATGCTCTCAGGGAACGTCTGGCATGCGCGCGTGAAGAAATCTCAACTGCGTGCCGGACGATTGGACATGCCAAGAAACCCGAATATTTCTGAGTAGCACCTACGGGTAGCGACTGTGTCGACGAAAGGGTCTGCCCTCTCCGCGACAGTACCAGTAAGGTCGGGAGCCACCGGTACGTAAAGCAAGACATTTATTTTGAATAGTACTCGTACGCAGCACACACGTTTCGCTAAGCAGATGCGGTGCTGGCAGGTTCCGGCGCAAAGACGCAGGGTGGGCCGACACCCCCGGGGCCCCGGCGCCGCGAGGCAAGCGGCGACCAGCGGTCGCAGGATGCCGAAGATAGTTCCGGACAAACCGCGGTCGATAGAACGACTGTCGGCATGCCGTCGTAATCAGTAGCGACCTAGACAGTCTAACACCGGTCGAATGATGCCAGCTGTTGGTTTTCATCTACGCGCCTCCGACTGCCGTCATCGAAGCGCTACGAAGCCGTCGTCAGCAAAGTTTCGTAACGGTCTTTTTACCTCGAGGGACAAAGTATCCGGGAAAAATACCGCGCGCTTCGAAACAGAATGTATCTCGTCCCAGGCGCCGGGTTTTCATACCTGTACAAGGAGTAAGGATTTTAAAAGGATTATTGCTATAGTAGTGTCCCCGGGGCGGAAAACACTGGACTCTAAAAAGCGAGGCGCGGATATAAAAGCGAGATGATACATCCGGGGATGATACTTATACCCAAAAATGTAATCGGCGGCTGCTAATATTTATGAGCGGCGCGTATATGTCTGAGCCGCGGGCGGTATACCGGCACGGGTGCCAGTAGTGAGTGGGAACTGCCCTTTTTGTAATTCACACCAGTAGTGAGTGCGCGCGGGTTATTGCGGCTTCGTCGTGTTATCATTTTTGGTGATGAGTAACAGTGACAGTGACAGTAAACCTAAAAATCGACGAGATTTATGCTCGAAAAGCTCTCATAAAACAAATATGGATGAATCGGAGTACTATATGACTCTGATCATCAACACCCACGGAAATATCTTTTTAACATCATAGGGCGTTCTATGGGGACATCATACCAACCCACAGAACCTAAAATATCTGTTAATTAATCAGGAAATCAACATAGACGATAAATAAATGCTGAGATGTTTTCAAACACAATACTTTACTATGCGCGGTTTCTGGGCCGCTTTTTTGAAAGGGTTTGCTTCAGTTCATCGTTATGCATCCCGTAGCGACTAATCATCATCCTGTATCTCCGATACACGGATTTTTGCGTTTAGCGCTCGATTCGTTATTGACGCTCTTTGCGTGCATTCTCTTGAGGCTCTCCCTGTATTAACCAAAAAGTATCATTCGTTACGGGCGTTCTGTAGTTTACACCAGTACCAGTATGCCTGTCCCGGACTCCCGGTGAGGATTCCGCGACGGATGAGCTGCCTCGACCGCGACCTGCAACAGGTAGCGACTACTGGTGTGAATTACAAAAAGGGGAGTATCAATCCACCTACGAAATCCACCTAGCGACTACTGCTAAAAGTAGTAATAAAAGATCAACACTGCAATCCGCCTAGAGGCGGCCCGCATCCCGCACACAGGTACCTTTGAAACGACCGAGAGCCCGACCAGACGACATGCCTTCAAGACGAGACGGTGCCTTCAAGGCGAGACGGTGCATGCCATACACATAATCATTATGTCCCGATTGCCGCATGATGCAAGGTGCCATACCGATGTGTCGATATGTCGATATGATAAGCCGTCCGGCTGCGTCATGACGGCGTCGGTAAGCCCGAGGGAGCGTGATATGAGAGCAAACGGGGATGCGTCTGACGCAGCACGCAAGGGCGCACACGACCGCGCCCGGCTCAACAGCGAACATGACATACAGGTACATGTTGATTGGCTCTATACCTCAGTCACCAGTCGGGCACGTGCAAAGTCGACGTTGCGATCAGAGGGTTGCGATGATCCGCTACACTGCGGTAGCGCTGGTTCCTGGGGTGGATGTTGAACTTCTCCAGCTGGCCGGAAATGACGACGCGTCTTTTCTTCATCAGCAGTTCGGAGCCGCGGCACTATACAGGTGCGCGGGTGCGACTAGCGAGGATGAGGGGGTTTTAGGGTTTAGGGTTTGTCGCTACAGGTTGTCACAGCTAAAACCCTAAGACCCTAAAACCCGCAGCGTATGATGCACGCAGGCGCACCGCTTCTGCTTCTACAGGCCCTGCCCGGGGTTTTAGCCGAAATTACGACATTGGCGAATTCATCCGCTCGAAACGCGATAATGACCGAAGTGAGCTCGATTTATCCTACACAATGCGCATTTTAATGAATTTGGATATTCAAATCCCGAATTATGTCTCGATTCTTGATATTTTTCCGCTTCGTGTGCGGTTTCGGCCGGCGGCCCGCCGCCTTGGCCAGACCCCCCTTTGCCAACGTTGTGTATATTGAACCGTTTTGAGCCGGAAAACTTGCAGCTTTCATGAAATTCGAAGCTGTTTTCAGTTCCACCGAGAATCGCCGCTTGCACATGTGTTATTTAGGAGTTGGGTGAATACCACATGCATGCAGCATATGCGTGCAACTTGATGTACGGTGATGTGCGATATAACGGTGTAGTTACACAAGGACACTTCTTAGGCAGCATTTATCAATCGTCAATGAAACGCGGCACACCCGGCGCGCGATGGCGGGCTGGTCGCGTCGCGCTTGCGGCCATGCGGGCTGCCCTCGCCGCTAGGGGACGCCGGTTGGGCTCGTGCGGCTTTGTTTGGCTCAAGGGGGACCACACGACCCGTGGGGGCTTTATTTGGGCTTGGCTTCCGGCGGGCATGCCATCCTTTAAAGCAAGAGCAGCCGCTCCAATTGCGCATCGCTCAAACCGCCCGACCCGGCATGCACGTCTCCAGACGCGAGCTGCAAGGTACGGTTATGACGATGCGTGGCTGGAGGAGGAGGCCGTAGCGAATGTATTGCTGCGCGTTCGAGGGCGTATGTATTGCGCATCCCGCGCGCTCCTTTCATTTGCGAATCATAACTTGGGGTCAGCTGCGGGTGCTTGATCGTCGGAGAAAGGCCCGGTTTTATCGGCGGATGCCGCGGCTTCGTTCTACAGTGGGCGCATATCCCGCACGTTTCGTTGACGAATGATAACTTCTACTGCCTTACATTCATTGAAATATCAACTGGCGGTTGCAGATCTTCACATGCGCGCTATGCTTGATGCGTTATATCTTCACTTGGTAGTACGAATAGAGCGACACATTGCGGGGCGGCTTGCTCGGCCGCGCCCCCTATTACAGCATTTGCGCTACACAAAGTAGCGTGTACACTCGTCGAAACCGGGTTCGATTAAGTCCAATTACCGAGTAGTTTTCGCGAGTCGTAATCGGCGCCTAAATGATCCGATCACCCGCGACTATAAATGATGAGCACCGCTTTATTGCTTTACACACAGCGGGAGCCGGGAGTACGGCAGCATACCCTTTCGCTGTAGCTCCACTAGTCGTGTGTGTCGGGCAGTCTTATACGGCATTATAACGTGCGGTTAGCAAAGCAGGGGCTCGCACTTTTGCGAAAACAATCTGATCTCTTACAACGTTTGGCACATGGGCCAGGCCCCATAGCACTACGCACGAAAGGGTTGGGAAGGGTGGGTTGCGCTAGCTGGAAGCTGGCGCAAAGGCAGAAGGTGGAGACACCGCCGCATCGCAGGGCGTCATATAGGGGTGAGGGATGAACGTGGGCACACGGCAGTAGCGTCCTAGCCGCGTACGGCGGAATTTGTATCGTCGGGTAACACCCGTCGCACTTGGCCCCGTAATTCAAACCTCTATAATTCTCAATCTGACCAGTAGCAAAGCACGGGGCTCGCAGTTTTGCCATCATGTCGCCACTTGGCGTGGCAACTTGGTTGGTTGACCGCCCCAAGGGGTCATCCAGCCAAAGAGGTGCCATGCTCCCGGACACGGCAGCACTGTTGGGTCGATGTAGTCGAGCACCACGCTGGACTCCATCGCCCGGCCTCCGAAGTACTTGATCTTCTGCATCGTCACACCGATCGCGTACGCGCGGCTGTAGTGGCCCCCTTCCGGAGGGAGTGGACTCTTGCGGACTCATCTACTCACCAGATCGCCCAGAGCCATCGGCTCCCGGCAGTGGCCTTGAAGAAGTCGTTGGCGGCAGACAAGTTGGGCGGCAAGATAGAGGCCTTGATTGTCCCAGGCTGGCCAACCACATGACGTACCGTGCCATAGTCCCGGGGTTTGCAGCCAGAGCCGGTCGCCGCTCCTCCTCGCAGAAACGGAAATATTGGTTCATGCAGCTGGCGTAATACCGGCGCCGGCGGCCACGCAACTGATAGGAGCTCCAGGGTTTGGGCGCCCAGGGTGTCAGACCCTAGCACCGGTGTCATGTATCGGTATATATGTCAGACTCCATGCGGCAGAGCGCCGAGGGGATTATGTGGTCGAATAGTATACTTTTCCACAAAATTAGCGGCTTATATGTTTTGTCCCAGCTTGGACGGAGTTTCTGCCCCTGACGGCACAAACAACTTGTAACCATCACGTTTCCTTTGATTTGCACAAATGAACCAGCCGGCCTTCATGTTAGCTATCAATCCCACTGCTGACCCAAACCCTAATTTAGACCTAACCACAATGCACCGCGTGCCTCGGTGCAAAATAGGTTACTTTACTGTTCCTGTGGGCCAGTGGGCAAATAGGCCGAGATAAATATAGTGGCCGCGGAGTCACTGCAACCTCCCCCCACCCGGACACAGGTCCACCATGGGTGGGGCGCGCCGACTGCCCGCGCCCGGTACGGCGACCGGACTAACACACAACACCCACGTTCCGATGCAACGCGGTCACCGAACGAATAGTAGTCAGAGTACCCATTAAAACGCACTCGCATATCGGTCGCCTACCCGTGGTCTCCTGAACGAGCAAAACATCTGCGGATCGCTCGATCAACATCGCGCCACTTTAGAAGACAGCCCATTCACATTAAGTGTCGCAACGCAAAGGTGGGCGGGCATGGCAAGGAAGGGAAAGGGCAAGAGGTGGGGAGGCGGGGGAGGGCGCACGGCGTGGCGATCCCAGTCCGAGCGGTGTTCCCGCAAGTACAACCCCCACCGGCATGCGGCAAGGTGTTCCCAGCAAACGTTGTAATCGCTCGCGGGCATGCGCACCATGCCCCTGGGTATAATACACATCAAAGCGCAGTAGCGCACTAGCCCGTCCCGCTGTAACACACGATCGATCTTCGGAATGGCCGAGCGCCGGCCATTAAACGCCCGATCGACGCGGCTCCAAAAGGCAGGTAGTGGCGACGGGTCCCCCCAACAACACACACGACGCAGGGACGCCGTCGCGCCCCCGGCCAGGTGCCCAACCGTCCAAGGGCGAACCCCCGTCACTATGACGGCTGCACACCTGCACCCGGTGGCGCGCGGTTGCCCATATCGGGGCCAGCCCTACCGGAGCTACGGTTATGTTGTATTACCAGGCGGGAAAACTCGATAATGCGGTAGGGTCCTCGCAAACATTCCCTAGCGCGAGGTATAAGGGTTCCGGATCCCCGAGTCGCCGGCCGAACATGGCCGACAACATAGGGGCGGATACCGCTCGGTCAATGACTAGTTTTTTCCGCGATGGGGTCCTAAGGCCTGCCGGTTTGACCGCGGGCGGGCGGGCGGGGGCAATCTTGCATGCGGAGCGAAGCCAGGTTGCGCCAAGAATCATGTCCCGACATCGTGGCGTCCTATCCTGCCCTTTTTTGTCCCGGCCTGTCTTGGACCCGACCTGCCGGCGGGGCGCGGGGGGGGGGGGGGGGGGGGGGGGGGGGCTCGACGCAGGCAATTAATTAGTTGGTTAGTCCCCTAACCGCGCGACCGATCGCGGGATCCTCGCCGACACACGCAACCGCGACGACCGGTAAAACACGCGAAGCTGCGCCGCTAGACCCGAGGGAGTGCTCGGCTGGCGCTGGGGGGATGGCGACGGCTGGCGGGCTGGCGGGCGATCGGCTTAGCGGAGCGGACGGCGTCGCGTTTAACACAGGGAAAAAGCGGCGGGTGAGAACTGAGAAGCCACATGAGGGGTCATGTATCATGTATAACCGCGCCCTCTACTTTTGCCTCGTCCCCTTTGGCCTTTATTTGCGAGGGCCTTTCTTGTCACGGCCTCTTCCACGCCTGTGACCGCGAACGCCATCGTTGGGTTGACGCTGAAGGGAAGGGTAGCGTGGCGGACCGAGTCAGTCCACTGGCAGTCTTCGGTCGCCTAGATCTTTGGAGAGCTTCCGCAATCTCGCCACGTGGGTGGTGGAGCTTGATAACGTGGGTGGTGGACCTTAATAACATGGCCCAACGATAGGATTGCCGCCGATGCCGTAGCTTGAAAAAACATTGCAGTCGCAGATTGGCGCTCCATCTTTGGAGGCGACCCGGAAAAGGGAGTGACACCCCCTGCGAGGGGAAAGCAAGGACATGTGGAATCCGGGGAGCAAATCTCCGACCAAACTTTGGCGGTAGAATCGATTCGGTCACGGCTTCTTCGTAACACTCGGTAACTCCGTGCCGTCGTTATACAAGTTGGCATTCGGGTAGAGGCCGTATGTACCGATCGAGTCGAGTGTAGGTGTAGGTGCATGTACCTCGTCGTCGTCACAAACGGACTCTAACATGCGCTTCCCACGCGAGCTCGCGCCGGTCTTTGTCAGCACGTTACTTTTCTCGGGACGAGGCTGAGGTGATACCGCCTGAACATGTAGGGAACCCGATGCTTCCACTGCGTCTCGCACGGCATATTGCTTCAACGACTCGACCTCGCTTGGGGGTATGAGATGGCCAACCCACGGCGGTATGTCTCGTCCCCATCTATGTTTCCGTCGCTGCACACCAAAGGTAGCGTGCTAGGCGGCCAACTAGGAGGGGCAAAAAGGTATGAAGTAGGGATCTATGGAAACGAGGCTCAATCTACGCTAGGGCGAGACGGAGTACCCTTTAACCGCCACTCGTTTGTGATGGGTTGTTGAAAGAGGCGTCGGAAATAGTACATCGTATAGTTCATGATCGCGGCGACTATCGCGATGAAATTCGCGAAAGTGGTAGCCGTGTCCTTCTAGACTGTGTTGAAATTTCACTCGGTATTGCGACCATTTTAGCGATGTTTTGACCCCCATTAAATTGGTCTTTTTCCAGTAACGTAATTGGACCAATTCCACTGGATATATTGCGACTTTTCACCGCGGGCAGTCATGGTGCTTCCGCTCTGAGATGCCGATGTGCGGCACTGTGTGTGCCGCCTTCGCGAAAACATCGGTCACTCTAATACCCATCGAATCTTATAAAACCATCATCGTTCGGTAGATGGGACCACTCGCTTAGTTATGTGCTGGCCTCCTGCCCGTACAACCCGCCGCCCTCCCTCTCTTTCGCTGTGGCTTTTTGCCGCGAGTCCCCCGCTGTTTGTGTGTAACTAAGCCTGCGCACGTTTCGGCTAACCTCCCTTGCCTCCCTCCCTACTTTGAAATGACGAGGGACGAGTAGACACAAGACGAACACACCAAAGGATATTAGTCGCTATAATAACAAATCTTGCTGCGCTACGATGCGACCCTACTACAGTAGGGGGGATGATTACTACCGGTACACCTTCCCTGCTGCTCCACAAAAAACATCGTCTCACGAGGTCTTCCCTGCCGGCGAGCAGGCCGACAGGAGTTTATCAGCACGGCCCGTGCGTGGCTTTAGCGCGACGTTATGGCTGCCGCCGCACCTCGCCGTATCACTCCCCAGGTGCTGCCCCCTTCGGCGGAGGGTCGCCGGCCGCCGGCCCCAGCTGTTCAAACGGCTGTCGGCGGATCAGTTCAAACCGCCGGCGACCAGCCGGCGGTCATAGACTGCGCAGTGACCCGCCCCTGCGCGGGGTTGCCAGCCTGTGGAGGGGGCGTGGCAGGGACGAGAAACGGGGCTGCAGCGCCTGTCGTCGCTTCGAAAGTGCTGGGTGGGGAGGCCTCCTCCTCCTGCAGGAGGCTTTACGTCGACCTGACGGCCAGCAACGAAGTCAACTATAGGAAGGTGCATGCCGCCGTCCCCCCTCCCCGCCCCCCGCCCCCCAAGCCCCCCCCCCCCCCCCCCTCCCCCGCGGCCTCCTTGCCCGATACTCGTACCGGCCACCGGAGTTCAAGCGCTGGGTCGCAGGACTTTAGGACACTGCATGTCTACGTGTAGGGAGGCGGCCGCTCGTCGCCCCCGAGACCAGCGATCGCCGCCTATTGGGATCAACAAGGGGGGGGGGGGGGGGGGGGGGGGGCGGGGGGGGGGGGGGCAGAGGTACGACGTGTGGGCTCGCGGTTGCGAGTGCATCAGCCATTCCAGCGAGTGCTGCTCTCCTGCAGCGGACATTCGAGTGCACAGAGGGTCCCCGGCTGCTCAGCCACCCGCCTGCTTGGCTACGGGGTCTTCACAGGCTCAGCCCATGCGTCAAGTGCCGGGACACTGGTGCCCCACAACTACGCAGCGGGGCGGGGGGGGGAGGGGGGTGTTTGGCAGTTCTCCGGGGCAGGGCACATCCCTGCGCCCTGCTCCTGTGTCTAGACGGGGTCGCAATTTTACGAGATGGCTGCGTGCACACCCGGACTCGCGACTGACTGAGGCCACGTGGCTGCCCCTGCACACAGCTGTGCAAACAATGGAAGAAGGAACATGGGCCAGGAGTCAGTGCGCATCCAGGGTTGGAGGCGCGCCTGACGGGCCCGCCTGTGGGAACCAGCGGGAGCCCAGGTGGCCCGGTGAGCACACCATGTCCGGCACCAGCGCGGCAGATGCTCCCTCACGCCACCATCCCCGACATCTGTAATCTGTACCTCCCCCCCCCCCCCCCCCCCCCCCACTTCCCCCAGCCGCCTCTGAGCCCCCCTCAGACCCTGAGTCTGGCCACCTGCTGCTGCTGGTCAACACAGGACTCGCTGCTGCGCAAGTTCGACGGAAAGAAGGACGGCAATAAGCCCAATGATACAGTCCTCGCCGGTGTCATCAAGCGGCTAGAGATGATGCATTCGGTGCGGGAAAGCTGCATGCCAAGGGGGGAGGGAGAGGGGGGCCAAGGAAGAGGCAAATGGGAGGATGGGGGGGGGTTCCACGGCGTGATGCTGCCTTGGTGGGATGCGCGCCCGGACGTTCACGTGCCTGCGGGGGCGCTTAATGCAGGCAAAGGAAGATGATGACAGTGATGTTGAGTACGAGGCCGGCAGCGAGGGTGGCATGGGCGACCGCAGCCAGGCACCGACTCCCAGCCAGTCAGCCGCGCCAAAGAAGTCGGGCAAGCGGAATCTGCAGAAAGGGGACGTCCAGGGTGACGACGTTGGCGGACCGGATGACAACTACGACCATGACGACCCCTTCATCGACGACGGCGAGATGATTGATCTGTACGAGGCCGACCTGAAAAGGCCAAAGCACGGTGGATTCTTCATCAATAAGGTGCTGGCGGCTACCCGACCAGCTGCGAGGACGCGTGGCGCATCGCATGCTGCGTGCTCACGCTCACGTGCCCACGCCTGCGGCTGTGGTTTTGCAGGGAAGCATTGAGAAGACAGAGGAGGCTGTCAACAAGCAGTTGTCGCCGTTTGTGGGCAGGCCAAAACGCAAGAAGAACAAACCCACAAAGGTCAAGCCGAAGACGCCCTCCAAGGTGCGCCAGGGCGCGCTGCTTCCACTGGACCCTTTCGATCTGTGCTTTCATGCTGTGACCCCATGTTTCGCTCACACCTCGAATTGGCGTTGGCCTTGCTCCAGGGCAAGAACTCGGCGGTGCAGCCGAAGGCGCCCAAGGCAGCGATGCCAGTGGCTGACAAGAAGCCAACAAAGGCTGCCGCTGTGGGGGGTGGCACGCCCGTGGCCAAGCAGGCAAAAGCGATCAAAGGTATGGCTCCGGAGCTGCATGCAGGGGGCACCTGGCGCGTGGCGGTGCCAGTATGGCTCTGTTGGGTGCTCATGCGAGGGGGTGCTGCTGCTTGTCTGATGCAGCCACCACACCCGCGGGCAAAACTCTTGTGGACAAGCCCAAGCCAGCCACTTCCTCCGCCGCAGCAGCTGCTGCGGAGGGCGGCGGTGAGGAGGGGGACGCGGCACCCATCCCGGAGAAGCTCAAACTTCCCCTGGACAAGTTCCGACAGGCGGCGGACGTGAGCCACTGCCCCAAACTGACGCACGCTGCCTCTGGGTTTGTGGTCTAAAGTGTTTCCGTGGCGGCTCGACGCTGGACGGGTGTGCTGATTGCTCGGTGCCCATACTTCCAGGCGTGCGCGCTGCCAGAGAAAGAGAGCAACAGCCAGCAGGGCAACCGCACCGCGCGGCTCCCCACCAAGCTTGAGAAGCTCCTGGCGGAGCTGGCCCTGGTGTTCTTCCGGTGCGCCGTCCCGTGCTGCAAGCTCGCAGGCCGCGTTTCGTGGGCGCCCCGGTCACCAAGCTGGGGCCATTACTGTTTGTCCGCCTGTGCAGGGAGGCCAAGCGCGAGGCCACCAAGAGCGCTGTGCTGGAGGTGCTGGGCGCATCAGTGTCGAAGCTGGGGTTTGAGGACCCCGAGGGCACGATGTCGAAGAAGCTGCAGCACCAGTACGCGGTGGCCAAGCACAGGCTAAAGAAGGCCACCAAAGAGTTCCAGGTCCGCCACCCTGCTCGGCATGTGCAGCCAGAGATCAGGCAGCCGGTGATTTGCGGTGGCAGCAAAGGGAGGGATGCGCGCAGGGAGGCTCACATCTGCCCGGCATGATCGCCAGGAGAGCGTGGCCGCCGCCGCAGAAGAACAGAAGCCGAAGCTTTGCGGTACGAATCCTGGCGCGGCCCACTCCACCCCTGGGAAGGATGCTGCCGGTCAGGGGGGCGCATCGGCTGAGGAGGAGGAGGACGATTTCCAGGCGCCCATTAAGGCGGCGGCTTCCTCCTTCAAGTGGGGGGACGACCTGGACAAGCTGCTGATGAGGGTGCGCGGCAGCCATCGATTATTCCCGGGCAATGACGCGCAGCCTAGAGTGCAGGCCCTGCGCCTCCTGGCCGTATACAAACGGCTGACCTTCGGATTGTGTCCGCTGCAGGTGGTGGAGCTCAGCAGCAAGATACATGGCTGGCCGACCGCGGGGACCGAGGCGGCCCGGAAGAACATCTACCTGCCGATGTGCAAATTTTGGCCAGACTGGCTGCCCATGGATGTCAAGACCTTGCAAGCCCGGTACAAGGTAGCGCAGGCCTCTCCCGCTGCCAATGCGACCACACCACTGGGTTGGGCAACGCGGCAAGTTTAGTCCTCATGTGCTGTGCCGGGTGCAGATCCTCGCCGTTTGTAGGAATGGGGGCAGGGTGGACAGCAGCGCTAGCATACACCATTCTGCTTGCAAGGCACTGCACCCGTTGGGATTCTGAGATGTTGTGTTGACTCTTGGGCAGAAAACCCGGGCAAAAACGCATGCCGCAGCCGCCGCGGGGAAGACCCTGAAGCGTCCCAGTGCAGACCCTGCAGCTGCTGCCACTGGCAGCCCCGCCAAGGTGAAGAAGACTGCAGCGATACCTGAGCTGGTGACCTCCGCTGCCCCTGGCGCCGTGGACGCCGGCAGCGGCGATGCAGCGGAGGGGAGTCCGAGCAACAAGGCGCCGAAGTCGGCAAAGCTGCAGCAGAGCAAGCTGTCGGTCGCCGCGATGGCGGCTGCAGCTGGAACAACTGCGGCGGCCGACAATACGGCCAAGCCTTCCAATGCAGCTGCTGCCAGGAAGGAGCCGCCCAAGGACAAGTCGGCGCCCAAGGAAAAGTCCAAGGAAAAGGAGTCAGCGAAGCCATCCACGGCCCCAGGGCTAGACGCGGCTCCTGCTGAGGGGCAGACTCGGCGCATGCACTTCATCCGCAAGGGGATCTCCGCCGGTGGCGACGAGCAGTTGCTGCGCGAAGATGTGCCAGAGGACATCGATGAGAAGAGGGGCGAAGCCATCCCGGCCAAGTCAATCATCATAATGGTGCGGGCAGGAAGTCATCCAACCATCCATGCATGCAAGCGTGAGACATGTAGGAGGCGACCAGTGCCTTGGTCTTGAACGGAAGATACCCCTTCCATCTCATCCCAACACACAACTGCGCACACTGCTCGCGCACCGTCCCTGACAGACCCATATGCACAGGCACTGTGTGATGCGGGCTCGGAAGGCCTGAGCACGAAGGAGATGATTGATAGAGTGAATACCCTCGGCCTGGCCAACTGGGAGGAGAAGAAGAAGGCCTACTTGTCCAGCGGCGTCATGAAGGTGTGGTTTGCGGCTGCTGGGCATGCGGGGGCTGGCGCAGTGCATGTGTATATATATATATATATATACATGTGTGTGTGTGTGTGTGTGTGCCTGCCACAGTGCTAGATAGACTAACAAATGGAGCCCATCCCCCCGTTGGCAGGATGACCGGATTTTGAAGATGGAGAAGCGGAAGTACATTCTGCGCGCGTTCAAGGATGTCACCGCGCTGAAGCCTGCGCCTGGGGCGGCGCTGCCTACGAACGCAGAGAGCAACCTGGATCCCGCTGGAGAAGCTTGCGAGGACTAGGCGTGAGCCGCTCTCCCACCGGCGTGATGATGCACCCGCCGTCATCGCCGCTTTTGGGGGGGGGGAGGGGCGTACGTGCGCGCGCGTCATTTGGGGGATTGGAGGACGAATAACTAGGCGTGCTCATCTTGGTAGCTGCTCATCAATTATTCGCGGCAGGTGGTGGTGGCAAGTGTAAGCAGCGGACTGCCAGATTGCCACTGCTGCGGATTTGGATATTCGTTGAATATTCGCACTGTCATACTACTGTAGTCTATGTGCACTTGCTCATCGAGGTATCTGTGGGTGCGCTGGGGCATCGATTGCCATGCTTGGGCCACTCCTTGAGGGTCAGGCCTTGAGGGACGCGATCAGGTCCCTGAGCTTGGCGCCTGTAGCCTCCGTGATGGTGTCTGTCCGGGTGTAGAACTCGAGGCACTTCTCCACGGCGGCAATGACGGGCTGCAGGGTGCCGCCAGGGAGCATCGCCGCCGCGCGCTGGCGCAGCGCCGCGTCTGGCTCCACCAGGAAGCCCAGCAGCATGGCGGCGTACACCTCCACGATGCTCGCCTCGCCCTCCGCCTCGTCCAGATCCAGGTCATCGGCGGTCACCTCGTTGTCCGCGGCCTCCCTGATGGGCGGCCCGCCGCGCGGCTCAGACCGCCACCATCGGTGCGCCAATCACTACGTGGTCTACTCTACATCGCCACGCCGGACCCGTCACGCGATATGGCAGGTGGCGTCCCGAGCATATACGCGCATTTTCAAAAACAGATGCACAAGCGCCGGCGCGGTCACAAGAACACTGCGAACAAGAACCGGCATACCTGCTAGACGTGAAATGTTGGTGAAACTGTAGCGGAGCTGTTGCAAATGCTCATATAGGTTGCATGCAAGTCAAATTTGAGGCTTATGACAAGGGTTCTTATGGCTGCACCGGCATCCGTAAACAAATTCACGACGGTGAACATTCAGAAGCATGTATTGAACGTTTGCTCAGTAAGCGACATAACGTGTTCAAGATAGCAATGACGTGGGGTTGCTGGTAGAAATGACCAAATGCCAATTCCACGGAGACGGTAGCAACCATCTGAAGAGGAAAATGTAAAACCATTAGGGGAAAATGTATGCCAACGATACGGTAACCTCGAGGGTCAGTGGCTATATTACAGCGGCGCAGAGGGTCGCTAAGGTTCAGCCATATTATCGTTCTTGCCTGTGATGAGGAGTGTGCGAGCATAAGAATGGGGAGCAAAACGGGGAGATGTGCTGTTGGATATTGGTTGAGGCCGGGAGCTGTCTGATCACGGCTGCGGCGCACCTGGTGTTGTTGCCAGAGCCAGACGACACCAAGTTGGCCAGCAGCTCCAGCACCCCGCCGTCCCACGCGAGCAGCTGCGCCTTGCACTTCTCCGCGCCCTCCACCAGGTTGATGAGGAGCCCCAGCGCCAGGCTGACAACCTCCAGGCTGGCCACCACGCGCTGCCGTACCGCGCCGCTGCCGCGGTCGCCCGGCCCGCAGATGGCGCCCAGCAGCGCGGCCGCCGACTCACCGAGGCCGCACTCCGCGAGCAGCTGCGCGCAGGGCCGGTTGCTGTGCGTCAGGTTCATCAGCACCGCCATGGTGGCGCGCAGGCAGCCGTTCACGCGCGCGCCTGCCGCGTCACGCGCCGCGATCAGCCGCTGCAGCACCTCCGCCGCCACCAGCGCAAACCTGTGTGCGGAACGGCCGGCGAGGATCCGTTATCCAGCGTGCATGTCGAGCCCCAGGGGCGGATCTAGAAGAACACGGGTCAGCGCCTCCACCCATCACCCACGAGCGTCTCGTCCACAAAGCGCAGACCGCGCAGCGGAGGCAGAGCATGCAGTAAGCAGTGCTGCAATCACGCGCGCGGGGCGGCAGCGGGTGGCTGCCTCTCCCTCTCTCTGTACATGTTGTTTACATCATCCATGGTATTCAAGGGAAAAAACAATGACGAGAAAGAGGCAACAAAACACATATTGTGGAACCGCTGCCGGAGTTGCAGATACCCGTGAATTGTAGTCGACAGTGATGCCAAAGTGTTGCTGCAGGCATAGACCACTGTCTTGCATCTCCTTCCTCATTCATCTATTCATCATGTGGAGCTGGTAATCTACAGGGCAGGCAGGCCACAGAGCAACCCCCCCCCCCCCCCCCCCCCCCTCCCTCTGCCTCTCACACACGCACCCACCCGTGTTTGTTTCCTGCCTGCCCTGGCTCAGCGCAATAGGGGATCTGGCAGGCAGGTGGGGCGGGGCCGCACTGTTGCTTCCGGGCAGCGCTGCCGCTGTCAGGTAGCCCCTCCACCAGGTGGCCGCTGAGGTACTTCACGTTGGGGGTGCAGCAGAAGGTGGTGTGCTCCAAGAGGAGCATGCAGTGCTGCAGCGTCCACAGCGCCCTGACAGGTGCGCGCGCAGCCGCATGAGGTGAGGTAAGGACAGGAGAGGAAAGGTTACGCTCACCCGGCGCAAAGCCCCCAGGTTACTGAAGGACATCCAGCCGTATGGAACAAACAATCACACATCAGCCCGGAGTAAAACAAATACATAAATATTTATAAATAAATATTCATATCTACATGTATGTTATGCTGTGGATGCGTTGGATGTGTTTTTCCTCAGGGGGGGGGGGGGGGTACCGCGTGGAGGCGTCATCCATCTCCGCACTGCCGTCGTCGCCGCTGGGCGAGCGCAGGCAGGGCACGCTGCCGGTGACGCAGACCGCCAGCTCCGCTGCGCGGCCCAGCGCGCCGCCCTCACGCAGCGCCTCCTTCAGGTCGTCATCCACCACGCGCTGCTCATTGTGTGGGTCGGTCGCGCCTGCAGGGTCGCGCCCAGGTCGCTGAAAGCGGTGCGTGCCAATGCAACGGGTGGATAATAGACACGGAGACAATGTGGAACTATTTTTCGTCCAAAATCCTTAGAAGTCAACCCCTCTGAAGGGGTGTTAGGCGTACACCATCCAGGTATTGTGGGCATTCATACCACACGCGATGCATACAACACATGCATACAAAGCACCAACACGGCGATGTGGACCTGATGTGGGTCCTGGATACAGCCGTCAAGCCCTTGAAGTGGGTGGGTGTTCTGCAAATACCCGTAGGCTGGCGGAAATGAGGGCGGGTGAAGTGCTTCTCATGACGCCAGCTCGGGCTGGGCTGTGTGTGCAGGAGAGAGAGAGTGTGTGGGGAGGGAGAAGAGGGGGGGGGGGGGGGGGGGGGGAGGGGGCAGATGATGTTTTACTCCGTGCTTTTGGTCCTCGAGGATTACGGCTTCCCGTCTGTCCTCGAGAGCACAGCCGCAAGCGTCCCCGTCCTGGGGGTGCGCTGTGAATTGTGAACTGCACCCTTTGAATGGGGGGGGGGGGGGGGGGGGACGTACTGGCGAGCGCCAGCAGCGCCACAGCCACGGGGGACTCCGCGTGCGCGCTGGGCAGCTGCCGCGACAGCGGCCCCTCTACCAAGATGCGCCTCAGCTTGCGCCCCGCCTCTGTGCTCGACTCCTGACTCGCAGCAGTGCGCGGCCGCGCTCAGCAGCCCATTCGTGGGCCGCATTGCAGTTCCTCAGGCACCCTGCATGCTCTGAAGACACACCCGAGGAGGGGGGGGGGGGGGGGGGGGTACTCGGCTGTCCAAAGGCGTGGTGTACGCGGGGCAGGCGAGGACGCGGCCGGCTAGGCCTGCGGCCTCGCTCATCTTGAGCAGCGCCGGGTCTGCGTGCGGCTGCGCGGCGCCAAGCAGCACCGCGGCGGCGGCCAACGCCAGCACGGGGTCCTCCTTGGCCAGGCTGGCTTGCAGGGAGGCCAGCAGCTCCGGCATGAGGCCCTCCGTCCTGGCGAGCGGAGCGCAATGGCGTGAGCCGCCGACTGGGAGTCAAAAGGGGAGCGGGGCGGCGTTGGGGCAGGGAGGGGGAGGGGAGCGCACTTGAGGGCGCCCAACCCGCGCCGATTGGTGCAGATGGTGGCCAGCGTGGCGGCACTGTCCTGCCGCACGGCAGAGCTGCAGGTGCCCACCAGGCCGTCCAGCGCGTAGGACGCGTCGTCTACCGCCTGCAGCTCCTCCCCGCGCGCTTGCGCCTGCATTCCCCCGAGCCCCAGGCCCAGTACCTCAGTCCCCTCCCCCCCCCCCCCCCCCCCCCCCCCCGCCTCCATGGAGCTCAACCCGCATGCTGGGCGACGCACACCTCCATCACGTTAGTCGCGGGCGCGCGCTCCTCCGCGCCCAGCCCAACCAGCCGCTTGGCTTTCACCATCTGCGCAAGGCCGTCCGAGGCACCCCGACGCTGGTTGCCTGATGCCTGCGCAGAGTGCAGCGCAACGCTGCTGCCGCTGGATGCTACTGGCCGGGTGGGCGCAGGGGGCTTGATGACGGGTGCAGCGGAGGCCTGGGCGAGCGAGGGGAGGCAAGACCCGGGGCGGGGGGGGGGGGAGGAGGGGATTCCTGCTTATCGCGCGCCCGCGCTGACCAGCCACTCCACAGGGCGCGCCCGGGAGGCTGAGTGGGCTCACCTTCTTGGCCGCCGGCTTGGCAAAGGCCGACTTAGTCTTGCGCTGCTGCTGCCGCTGCTGGCCGTCCCCTGCCAGGACGGCCGCCGGGCGCTTGCTGGAGGAAGCGGACTTGCCGAGCTCGACGCCTTCCTCCTCCCTCCCTTCCCCCTCCTGCTTCGCCTGACCCTCCTGGCCGCCGCTCGACTCGCAGCTGCTCGTCGCCGCTACCCGCACCGGCGCTTGGCCAGTACGCCGCTGCAGATGCGCCAGCGCCGCGGCCTGCTTGGCGCTGCGGTGGCCGCTGCCCGGCGCGCCGGGCTGCCGCTCCAGCGCGGCCCAGTCGAAGGCGCCCACGCCCGGCGCCGCCTCGAGCTCGTCGAAGCTGTACGGGTCCGCCATCCTCGCCAACCCCGGGCAGCTACAAGGAAAGCCTGCCGGCGGTGGGGTCAGCCGGTCCGGGATCCCGAGGATCGGGGAGGAAGAGATGCACCGCCACCAGATAGGCCGGGTGTGCTATGCGAGCAGCTTAGGGTGGTAGGGTGGGGGGGGAGGGGGGGGGGGGGGAGGGAGCGGTTTGGTCACGGTAATGATGGTGGTCACGGTCCTCACTCAGTGCGCACCTGACAGTGGTCACCCGCGGCGATGGTTGAACAGTAACCCCGAACGACCCCGATATTTATCGGAATTGTTGTCGCGTATGATCCGCAACATTCACCATAGAAATCAATGAAAGGTACATAATCCTTATACAGGGTAGACGGTATGACATCATCATAATATAGAAGGATGTGCGGATTCAAGTCATCAAACTGACTCGTCAGCCTCCGTGACTGACAGCAGCCTTGCCGACGAGAAATGCTTTAGGGTTTTAATGGGCATAGTGGGGCGGGTTCCATCCCGAGGTAGGGGCGTTCCATCTAGCTGCATTGATTCCCAGTGAATAAGATATATGTTCGATGTTTTGTTTTCCTGGCGTAAAACAAAACCAGCCATAGTAGAATAGAGTCCTGATTGTCAAGTAGCATTTGAGATTATTCTTCGTCTGCGTTTGATTTCCGCTCCTTGCTTGCCTGACCATACCGGAAGTAGGCTTGATGCGACGTTCACCGTAGCGGCATATGCGTGCAATGTATGGATAGCTGCAGTTTTATTGCAGGGCCAGGGAGGTAGGAGACCCACAGCTAGAACCGTATTGGGCGCGGTTATACTTACTTTGCCTATGACCTCGAGGCATTGGCCATCTGTGAGACAATTAAGCATTGGAGGTGTTATCTTGAAGGTTGCCGTCGATTCCTGGTTGTTTCAGACCATAACACCCTTATTCGGTGGGTTCAATGTCCCGTGCGTATAGGAAAAGCAAGTGGAATGATTGAGGCAAATCCGGATTTTAAACCGTTGAGTTTCGGTGGCCTTTATTGGCTGACCGGGGATGTGCCGGGCACGGTTGAGGCACTTGAAGGTGTACACACCCCACGATGTGCTGACATAGCTTCTATGAGTGTGAGTACACTAAAGCTAAGTGATGACATGTATACTCGACATGATAAAAACGGGGTATGAGGCAGACGACTTCTATTCCGAATGGGGGGGGGGAAGGGGGGGGGGATCAAGTCGGGACACGCGTCCAAACGTGACGGCTTGCTTTGGAGACATAAATAATAGCTACATGATACCGTTGGGCACCGAGATGTTAAGAATATACCTTGGCACGTGCCATGGATCGCTTTTAATGGACGGGTATACGTCGTGAAGTGAAAGCCTATTGTAATAAATGTCCAGCCTGTAGGCGGGTACGTTCTCGCCCACAACCGGCAGCACCAACGCAGCCAATACCAGTGTCACCATGCATGTCGATGGCATTCGGTTGGTTTGGATTTCATTACCGATTTACTTGTGAGTAATGGTTTGAACGATGCGATGTTGGTTGTTGTCTGCCATTTAACCCGCCCGTCAAGCACATCTTATTATTCCGACGATTAAAATGTGACTAATGAATACTCGGTTGAATTATTTCTGAAGGGAGTATACATGATGCATGGTTTACCAAGGGTTCTTATTTCGGACCGTGATCCGAGATTTATGTCATCTTTTGGCAGACTTTGTGGCGTCGCCTTGACACTAAATTAACTATGTCTGGTGGCCAACGTCATGAAACAGATGGTCGAACTGAAAAAATTAACACTATTGTCTGTGAATTGGCATGAGCGTTTTGTTGCTTTGATGGCACGAATTGGGTCGATAAATTGCCGTTAATGAAATTCTCGCATAATTCTTTTGATTCGTGCACTTGGTATTGAGAATACACCGTTTGAGGTTCATTACGGATTTAATCCTGAAATACCTCCTCACTTATTTATTGTTTGCCATGAGGCCAACAATACATGTATCAGTCAGTGCTCAACAGAAAATCCAGGATATGAAAACATCCATGATTTAATCAAATCGCTCTTGACAATTCATAAGGATGGATGAGTTGAATGTTCGTCTTATGGAAAGGCAACACAAGGATGTTCCCGTTTTCAATGTTATTGGAGATAAAGTGAGTATCGTAACTCGCTTGTTGAAAATTGAAGGCCGACCTAACTAGAAGTTAATGGATAGGCATTTATGTCCTTTTCCAATTATTGAGAAAATTGGCAATTATAGTCTCCGGTTGCAGTTACCTCCGGGCGGAATGAAGTTGCATCCGGTTTTCCATGAGAATAGTTTGCGCCCTTGTCCGACTGCATCTATAGGCCGTTTGTACCAATGGTCGCGGGTTCTGAGGAAGACCCTGACACCCAGGAATTTGAAATTAAGAAGATATATGTTGTCAAAGTTGGCATGATACCTGGCCGCAAAGGATATCGATTATATTTGTTGGTGCACTTTGCAGAACACACGAGCAGACATGTGTGGCATCGCATGTTTGATGTGAAACGGACTGTCGCTTTGCAGAATTTCACGGATACGCCTATGTGGCTGCAGTTTGCTAAGTCAGATGAGTTGTTGAAGCATGCGGCTAAATATCCGGCTAGAGTTCCTACTACAACTCAATACTGCCTTATGGTGTCCAAGCGGGAGAGATGTAGTGTGACAATAACCTGTAACTTGTCGTCTTGTCCAGCGATATCTTTGGCATAATCCACCGAAGCGTCGAGTTTTCGGCGGTGAGCTTTATTGCCGTACGGGTGCCCGTATAGTGCAGCGGATCGGGCCTATAGGTGCATGACTAAAGCGCTTATCTACTGACATGTACTACTAAGTACTATAATCCACCCACCCACCCACCCACGGTCCTTAATTACACAGCCGTCCGATTACGATCGGAGTACAAGTACTCGCTACTCGCTGCTGGTAATGGAAGAAATTCTGGTACTTCAAAGCGCTGGCAATGCGAACGCTCGCTGCTGGTACTGATACTCTTATAGCCCGTATACATGGCACGGGCGTGGGCCCCTGGCGAGGGGCAGCCGAGTGGGAGGGGCAGGAGGATGCGGTAGGTGAGGTTAAAGGAAGTGTGCAGCCCGCCGCAACGCCCGCGCCGCCATGTGGCGGCGCGCGCACCTCGCGGGCGCCTAGGATACGAGTACTATGCTGTCGCTGTGCGAGAACTAAAGTACTATAATAGGTCCTCTCAAGCATAGGCCGGTCATACAATTAACTTAGTGCCCATGCTTGTCTAAGCAGCAGGGTGTGAGTGGGTTCTGGCATGGCTTTGGTGAGCCCATCCAATGGCGCCTTCATCGAGCATGCTGATGTCATCGGACTGAGAGCGCCGGTTGCTGGTGTCAGTTGCCCAGTCGGAGTCTGAGTAGACTACGAGGCGACTACCCCCCCCCCCCCCCCGGTTCAGTGGCCCCGTAGGTGATGCATAGGCCGGGGGTGCCTTTGAGATAGCGGCGGAGCACCCGCTTGAGCTGCTTGAATCTTCTGCGGGGCAGACTGAACCCTTATGAGCAGACTGACAGTAAAGGCGAGGTCCGGTCCGGTGCACATCGTGAGAAAGTAGACAGAGCCCAGAGAACCAGCACCGATACGGTTCATAGTCCTCTCGGGAGAGCGGGGCCTTGTCGGTGGCGCTGGCGCTGGCGAGACGGCGGGAGGCGGGATAGCGGCGGGTGCTGAGGTGGTGGCGGCAGGTACGGGCTCCGGATGCGCGGGGGCGGCAGGCGGCGGAGGCACGGGCTCTAGCTGCGCGGGTGGCGGCGTGCGGGATAGCGGCGGGCGCTGATATGTAGGCGGCAGGTACGGGCTCCGGCTCCGGCTGCGCGGGCGCGGGCGGCGGCGGCGCGGGGGCCGCATGCGGCGGAGGCACGGGCTCCGTCCGGCTGCGCGGGGGCGGCAGGCGGCGGAGGCACGGGCTCCGGCTGCGCAGGGGGCGGCAGGCGGCGGAGGCACGGGCTCCGGCTGCACGTGGGCGGCAGGTGGCACAGGCACTGGCTCCGGCTGCGTCGTCTCGTGCTTGAGAGAGACCCGGGGCAGGTCCAGTGCCTGCAGAACCGCGCGGGCGGCGGCCGTGGCAGCATCGTGCACGGTGCCCCGCAACAGCGCGAGCAGCTGAGACATCAGTTCGGCTGAGGCAGCTTGCTGAATCTGCCCGGCGTGTTGGGCCGCTGCAGAGCTGACTTGATTGTCCGCAGGAGGCAGGGGATAGGGGGCCAAAGGATTGGCCGAGTGCGGGCCACTCGTGGGAGGATCCGCCGGCGCCTGGCGGCGGCGGGGCAGGCGTGAGGTCGGACATACGGACGCTAACGGAGAAACCGGGCGACATGGCCGGGAGGGCGCGCTGTGCAGGCGTGCGCGGCGCGACGAGAAGGAGCACACAGCGGGAAGCGACGCTGTGAGGCTAGGAGGGCATCATAACCTCTTATAGCCCGTGTACATGGCACGGGCGTGGGCCCCTGGCGAGGGGCAGCCGAGTGCATGGGAGGGGCATGAGGATGCGGTGAGGTTAAAGGAAGTGTGCATCCCGCCGCAGCGCCCGCGCCGCCATGTGGCGGCGCGCGCACCTGGCGAGCGCCTAGGATACGAGTACTATGCTGTCGCTGTGCGAGTACTAAAGTACTATAATAGGTAGTCGCTCCTCGCTGCGCTGGTACTGCTGGTACTGCTTGTACTGGTATTCGCGGTACTCGCTACTCGCTGTTGGTTATCAAAAAAACTCGGGTACTTCAAAGCGCTGGCAATGCAAACGCTCGCTGTTGGTAGCGACTACTTCAGAGCGCAGGCAATGCAATTCATGGAACTGTAGGCCAGTGATATAGAACCCGTTCTTTTAAAATTTCTGAAAAATCGACGCATCGCTGATTCAACTGCCAAGTAACTTCATACATAATATGTCTGCTCGGTATTTGTCGGTAGTACCAGAATCACAGGGCAGCCGTTTTGTCTTCTGTTCGTCTCTCCATGGTGACGCTCTTTGCAGTGAGCGTGCTTCTGGTGACCAGTGCCGACGCTAACCATAAAAGGCGAGCAGGGGGCGCCAAAACGCGAGCAAAAAAGTACTGTATCACGATGCTCGGGTTTTGGCTCTGTTTTTGAGCCCTAATTCGAGCATACTGAGGCAAATCTCGTTGTAGTTGTTGACGAATTTAGGGTTTCGCATACCGGTGTCTTTGCGCTGGCACGATCGCGCCTTCCAGATTGTGTCGTCAACGGTTTTCGTAGCGGCAGGAACACTCGCCACACTCGCGCCGCGCCCCAAAGGCCTCCTAACTTCGCGCCGCCTCTCCTAGCCCTGTCCAATTCGGCGAGGTCGAAGGGCGAGCATATCGAGGGCATGTTTGAATACACGCAGGTCAATTCTGAGCGCGTGTGGTCAATGTTGCTGCGTCTGGAGCCTGCGCTTGGTGCCGACACGGTAAGGGGCTTGCTGACTAGATTCGTCGACCGCTCCTTGGCTGAGGTTCCGGGGGTTCCACCAAACTTGTGCGACTCCAACACTTGGGAGCGATGGACATGAAGCAAGCGTCGGGCCTACGGAACGGGAGTCTCCGGCGTCTACCTTTCGAGGGGGGATGCCCGCAAACGTTATCCGTCGCTGGGGTTTGCCTTAAGCGGCGGCGCCGGAAGCAATTACTGCCACGAGCGCTTGCATGCATACGCGCAGCAAGCTTGGTGAAGCGGACCGTGTGGATGCGGTGGCTCAGGGTCTCCCGGATTTCCCGCATGGAATGCAAGGGGAAGTCCGATTAATGCGGGATAGCTTGGAGGCGGTCGGCCGCCGAGCGCATCGCAAACGCCGGCTCAACCCAGCGGCCGAGCAGCCGGCACGAGCAACGGAAGAGCGCTTAGAGGGGAGCAACTTGAGGGCAGAGGCCAACGGCCCCGCTAGATCCTCGAGCACCCCGTCCCCACACTCGTCAACGACACGGTATGAGCAGCGCGAAGCTCGACAGCCCACATCGGCGCCGAAACATTGGCGTCGGCATCGGGGGCCAACGTTGGAGTGGGCAAAGCATGGTGATCGGAGGGCGCCCCAACAAGTACGTCGCGGCTACACGGGCTGGATACGCCTGGCGGCTCGGAAAGGAATGCGTCAACGTAGCTCAGGGGGGCGTGCTGAGCAGCACGGAGGAAAGTCACAGCTTGGCCAACCACAAGGTCCGCAGCGCCGACCTGGGAGGAATCTGTGACAACCACGTTATCGCCAATGCCGATTGCCCAGGCCGTCAAACTAGACCGGGAGAAACAACTGTGTGCGCATGAAGGGCGTGTCCAAGAGGTCAGGGTTACCTCCCCAAATGCCGGCGAGCATTGAAAACGCGGCGGCGTCTACATCTTCGAGGAAGGACGTAATAGTGTCCCCTACCTCTGAGAGTGACCTAAGCCCCGAAGCGTGGAGCGGAGGTGGTGGCCGAAACGGCGGCCGCAAACTTGCAACAAAAGAGTGTGGGAGTGGAAGTGTTCGGCCAAACCGATAAGCCGGGAGCCAAATTGGTGAAAATTGTCGACCATTTTGTCCAACCGGGCGAAGGCAGCCGAGCCCATAGGGGTACCAAACACCTTGATTCCGGACGAGGAGGCTGCAACCGCTGCAACACCATGCAACAAATGCCCAAAAGGAAGGGCGCCGAACGGGGACGAGTAACCAAGTTGACAATACGCCTGTCGTTTGCGAATGGCTGGTGACGCTTAACCCAACGGCGGCAAATAAAAGCGGACGGGGCCACCCACGTAGCAAGCGCAAGTCCGTCACCAGTGCCGACCGTGTTGGCGTCGTAAAAAAAGGCTGCCAACACCGAGTGGCTGGGGGCAGCCGCGGCGATGCGAGCATACGCCCGGGCAGCGACGGCGGCGAACTAGACGGGGCCGAGGACGCAACCCTGGCGGCACCCTCGACGGCTTGGAATCCGGACAGAGAGGTAGTTGGGAGCCGTCGAAGACACGCATATTGGACTCTTGACCATTAAGCATGATCGCCGAGGCTGCCAGCACAGGGTCCTCGAGCAGTGTGCGGAACATTTCGGAACGGCAGAAAGAATTGAACGCGTTCTCGGCGTCGAGCTGCACCAAGACGAGGGATGCGTCCGGGTCTTGGAGGGATCGCATAAGGAATTGAACTTATTTCAAACCACCCTTTAAGCCAAAGCCGGACTGGCCGCGGGCGGCAAGCCATTGAGCGATGGGCTCGCCATGAGCGCGCAAGAGGACACGCATAGCATACCGGGCGAGCACGCTGCCGATGCCAATGGGCCGAACCGACCCCTTCATGTCCCCAGCACTAAGTTCCAACGCATTGCGCTCCGCTCCGCTGCGTTAATATTGATCTTGTAGTATTGCTTTTCGCGGGGGATTTCTTACCGGCCTTTTTGTAATTCACACCAATACCAATCCCGTATCCAATCCAGTGCCGTATCTGATGAAGCGACAGAATGCTTACCATGTTGTGTAGGCGGCTGTGTTGATCTTTTGGTACCGCTTTAGCGGTGGATTTGTTACTGCTCAATCCGTTCAGGCACTTCGGAGCTTTGTCGCTAGCCAACCTGCTGAGTTCCGCCGTCACTTGTCGCGCACACGGCGGGGGATGTTGCAGCGGGTCTCGGCTTGCGTGCATGGTACGGCAGGTATTCTCTCTGCCGGTGTGCAAATGGCCAAGTCTGATGCGTGGGCTCGTGCCAATTCTGCTTCTTCTCATGTTACTGCTGCCACCTCGGAGTTGTTGTAGAGGACTTTTCTGATTGTCCTTTTTTGGTGATTTCCAGATATCGCCTTCCGCTGGTAGCTCATGTAATTATATATTTGTTACTGGTACTACACCTCAGTTACTCAGCCAGGCGGTACTACAGCTCCGCCCTCGGGTACGGGTACGGGTGCTGCCTCCGATGATCATCAACCCACGAAGACCATGGTTGTCCAACGCCACGCACCTCAGCCGTGCGATCGGCTTGCGTGACTTCGTGGCCCTTGCTCTTGGCTTCCAGCGTATGGGTGCCGCAGTCTCGCGCCTTGATACCATGCGCTTGTACTGCGCATGCGGGCCGGGCTACCTATTGCTTTTCCAGTCGGATCACGAGTCAGCCCGCAAGATTCCCCATGCTGCTTATTCGGCCGGCGCTGCACGGGTGCTGGGCCTTCGCCCGCGCGGGGGTTCCGCGCTTGTCACATGCCCTGGCCCCACGTGTGGGATTGAACCCTTCTGGCTTCGCTCTACATATGGCTCGAACCGGAATGCCACGGATTTCGTTGTGGATCATCTGCCCATCTACCCCGTTGCGAACTACAAGCACCGCATGCATACCGCTCTGAAAAGTCTGTGGGCTTCCGTGGCGATCGAATCGGGGGCGGTACTCGACCGGGACCGCTCGGGAGTCGGTGACTTTACCCTTGAGACGAGTGGGCTGCGCCCAGCGGACCGCTCGCGGCCGTCATATTTGACGCTGGCGGGGTGGGGGGGGGGGGGGGGGGGGGCGTGCGATTACATGATCGAATTCGCGTGCGTGTCCTCTACGACCCTCACTTGGGGCAACGACCCTCCGCTGGTGCACCCCGGGGATCGCGGCGACCGAGGTGGAGCGCAACAAGCTTGCGGCGGACCGGGCGTCTTCCGCCCTGGTGCAGGGTGTTCACCGGTACTACCCTTTTGTGGTTGAGGACCGCAGCCGCCTCGGAAAATCCGCTTTAACGGTGGTCTACATTTTCGCGGTGTTACTTGTTGTGCGCAACTTCCATGGCGGTCCTTCCGCCCCGACTTCATGCTTCCTTCGTGGTAAGTCCGTCCAGGCTCTTCGAAACTCTGTTGCCAACCAGCCCGCTGAATTCCGCCATCACCTGCCGCACACGCGGCGGGAGTTGTTGCAGCGAGTCTCTGCTTGCTTGCATGGTACCTTGGGCGGCATTCTCTCTGCGCCGCTGCCGGAGTGCAGACGGCCAAGTCTGATGCGTTCGCCCGTGCTCATTCCGCACCCTCTTCTGGTGCTGCTTCCACCTCGCAACTGCTGTAGTGAACGTTTCCTATTGCCTATTCGGGTGGTTGTTTCCTGATCGCCTTTTGCAACTACCGGTAGTAGTAGCTCATGTAACTAATAATTTGTTACTGGCCTTTGTTACTGGCCTTTTTGCAGTTCACAACAGTACGTGTGGCGTTGCACAACACGGAGCCCGGACAGAAGGGCCCTCTTCGAACATCATGGATATGTCGGAGTACACGGGCATGGTCTTAGGCACAGTGGGTGAGGTGAGCACGGGGGTGCGCCGCACAGTGAGTGCGCGGTGTCGCATGCTTGGCTGCGGATCGGGGGGCCCTCTCATCGCTAGGCACTCGGAGCACCACCCGGGCTCACCAGGAGGCCTTACTCGCAAGATTTCCTCGGGGTCCTAAGTTTGGTGGCGGCTCGAGAGCGTGCTCGCCGCATCATCCGACGGCGCAGATTCGTCTACCATCCCGTTGCCGAAGCTGCACAGCACGTCCGAGGAACACACTCACACACACGTGCACGCGTGGCCCGGACTCTGAACCGTGCGCGCATCAATAATCCATTCCGCCTCCTGCGGGATGCGGGCCGCTTTCAGGCGGCTTGCTGTGTTGGTTTTTTAGTAGCGACCCCTTCTAGCAGTAGATGGATTTGTTGACGCCCTACTGTAATTCACACCAGTACATGTACCTGTAGCTGCTTCGCTACGTACGCGGGTAAGGCTAGTTCTCGTATTCTCTCGCAGCCGCAGATTATCACATGTGCTCGTACGAGCTGCCCGTACAAATTCCGCGCATTCAGCGGCAGGCGGTACAGCAGGTAGTCTACGGCTGATGCGCGCGACCCGGCGGGACGCATATCGCGCGCTACTGTTTGTATTTCAATAATCCTTCCATTCGGCCGCAGACGCATAGCCGTTACTCGCACTGGTATCGTCAAAAACTTCTGGAGGCATCGCTTTGCCGCCAGTTCACACTTCCCAGCCGCCCGAAGCCGGCAAGCATCGGCCCGCCAACCTCATCCCTGCATGTCCCACACGTCTCCCCGAGGCCCGTCCGCCCTACCATGGCCGTCTTCTCTATGCTCGCGAGTGAGCCGCTGCTGTGTCTGCCCTGAGGCGGCGGTGCTGCTTTCGCTGTCCTTGGCGGGGCCCATCCTCTCGGCCGCGATCCTCTTTGACGCCACGGATCAGCGGCGGTCGGCTGTGGCGGGGACTGCCACGGGCCGGGGGGGGGGGGGGGGGGGGGGGGGGGGGGGGGTTGTGACTGCGGGTCGCGCCGCTCACTGCTATCTCAAAAGTTCGAACGAGGCATCTGCCCTATGGCCGCCGATGATGTGCACCGCGGGCGAGCGGGCCGCCTTGCCCTGACGCCCCGTTTTTAAATACACAGTGCGCAAAGTACAAAACAGCTCGTCTGCGTCTGTCCGTGCGGCTCGCGACGCCATCCGCAGATTTGATAATATCTGCGCCGCGCGAGTCCATGCACAGATCTCGATCGGTGTAATCCTTACAGGGTAGTAGTTGGGAATGATCTATACTAGTTTATGGGGTTTCCTCCCTTGACCTAACCGCTTTTCATCTACAAGTGCTGCTCAGTGGTACGGGAACTAGGCATCTGTTGTTGCGCCATTTTTGGATGCAGCACGAGTAGACAGAAAAGCAGCCAGAACAGCTGAGCCTGCCATCTTCCAGTTTTCGCTGCGTTCCACGCAGCGCTGTAAAATCTATCTCGTAACCAGTTGCGAGCAAGGTCACCCCAGGTTGTTCAAGACCACACCCGGCTCGCCACCCGAGTGTGTTATTCTCGTCCGTACGTCCGTGCGTTACCATGCCAGATGGAGAAGAACCCGTCGCTGAGCCGACGCCGGAGTCGCTGCAAGCAGATGTGCGGGCGCTGGCTACAGCTGTAGCTCAATTGACGGCTCGTGAGCGCGTTGTTGATGGAGAAGGGGCACATGGCTCCGGCTTCGGGCAGCGCATCGCGGGACAGCCGACAGGCAGCGGGAGAGCCGCAGAGCGCCCCGACTTGCTAGAGCTAGCCCAGAGCGGCCGTGTCGGAGCAAAATCCGTGAGTGTCGAGGATGACTACCTCGCGGTGCCAGAACTACTGCAGAGAGTTGAGTCTAGTTACGAGGCCGTTCGACCGGTCAGCCGAGTGCCTGGACTCTTTCCCCTGAGCACCGACCTAACGAACGAGTACCTCAAGCAGGATGACCGGCGTCTGCCGGCCCAGGAGGAGCATTTGTGGATGTCGTGCGTGTTTCGGGGCCCACATGGCCGCGCTTTTCGTGGCTCTCGACGAGCTGCTGCCCTACGTCCCTGCCACCAACCAGGACTTCACCCCCTACCTCGCGAGAGCTCGGAACCACGCCGAGGCCATCGACAAGGCGTTTCGGTTTCGTTTGGCCTTCCTGCGGAGGCTAAATGAGATCAAGCGTGTGCACGGTGACCAAGGTGTTCTGGACGTGCTGCGAGCCCAGCATTTTCAGCCTGCTTCGGAGCATCTGGGTTCCGCGATTTTTGGGGACCTCATGAGGGACTACGAGCGCCGTGTCTTCGAGGCTACCGTTGCCAGCAGCGCGAAGGCGACCGCTATTGCTCGAGTGGCGGCTGCAGCTGCAGGTCGCGGGCGTGGGCGAGGACGAGGCGGTGGACGCGGGCGTGGCCGCGAAGGTGAGCACGAGTGACGGTGTGGGGCGCCTTTCGTCGGAGCTGCTGGAGCTTTGCGAGGCCACCTTTCGGTGACCGCCGCAAGACGCATTCTTGCAGCTCAACGGCGAGATGAGCGCCCTGTGTCAGGACCTGACCCCCCCCCACCTTACAGACTTCCTTTAGACCTTCCTCGGTACGGCGCTTCTTACAGCTACAGCCGAGTGCGGCTCAACCATCCGCACACATGCACATGGCGGCTCAACCAGCCGCTTTCTTACCGCATCTCTGCGTCCGTCGGTTGTTACACTACGTGTTACAACTGGTTCGCAACGACCAAGTTTCGCGCGGGTACGTTACGCGCGTGACATGCGCTACGAGCGCGAAGGGCACGCGGGGCGGCCCTCTTACCTGAACCTAGCCCCGCAAACCCGTACCGATGCTACTGCAAACCCGTCCAGCAGCTACCGGCCAACCGCCGGAACCTAACCGCTGCTGCCGAGTACTTTGCGAACAGTAGTCGTACCGGTGGAACTCTGTCAGTAAAACGACGCACTTACGTGATTGACAAGCCCGAAGCTGTCGCTCCCTGGGCTGCTTCATTGCGATCCCGGCTGCAGGACGCGTTCGGCTCAGACACTCAAGAGCTACGCCGGCCGGCTTTCTCTGTTCGCGGAGTTCTGCCACGACTCCGAGAACATCAGCTCGTTGGAGGCGACTACTGCCACTGTCGTTCGGTATGTTGCCTGGATCGGCGAGCGGGGGCACATCGCAGCTAAGTCACTGCAACCTTATCTGTCTGCAATCAACACGTTCTTCGAGCTGCACAACCTCGACCCAATCGCTAAGGACAGCCTACACCTAACTTCAGCAAGGCGTGGGCTGATGCTGCGCCAGCACCGACTGGACGCTGCCCCTTTGCGTGTCCCTCCGCCTGCGGATGTAGCTTATCGCTTCGTCACAAAAGCCGAGCTGATTGTGTCTGCTCCCTACCCAGAGTACCACCACGACTTCCGAGCCCTCCGGGCCTCGGTTGTCAACTTTATGTTCTTTGCCATGGGCCTTACTGGCGTGTCCTGTCGAGTGCGAGACGTGCATGTCGACGACTACAACATCACCCTGCAAGTGTACCGAGAGAAGGGTCGCGCTGGTCGACGGGGACCCGACGACCTACGCGTACTTCTCCTCCCAGTGTCAGAGCACCCCCGAGTGGCACGTCTTCTGCACCACTTCCTCGACCACGTCCAATCAGTCCCCCTTGTTACTGTTGGCTTGGCTGTGTCAAACTTCTGGGCTGTCAATGTGGCTGAGCAGTCAAAACCTTGGACTGCGGCTACAATGTCAGACTGGCTGTCCACAGCCGTCCGTCTAGTCAACGCTGCCCCCCCTGCTAGCACCTTCTGGACCTCGCACAGTCTTCGCAAGGGCGCAGCCTCTGCAGCGAACGCCATCGGAGTGCCATTGTCCCACATTCGCTACCAAGGCGGTTGGGCCACTAACTCTGACGTCGTTCTGGACTACGTCGACCCCAACGTTCTTCCTTCACCTGGCGCCTGGTTCTTCTTTGGACACATCGCCCCCCTACGCCACTTCCAAGTCCAACATGACTCCGCAGCGGTGGCCTTCCCAGTGCCTCCTTCATGACTTGGCGCTACCTCTTCTCCGTCAATCCACCGCTCTCTCCGTTCGCTCAAGACTGGCAAAACCAGACCCAACTTTGAAATGATCTAAACTAGTTTATGGGGTTTCCTCCCTTGACCTAACCGCTTTTCAGCTACAAGTGCTGCTCAGTGGTACGGGAACTAGGCATCTGTTGTTGCGCCCTTTTTGGGTGCAGCACGAGTAGACATAAAAGCAGCCAGAACAGCTGAGCCTGGCATCTTCCAGTTTTCGCTGCGTTCCACGCACCCCCCCCCCCCCCGTGACTCCGTTTTCCCTCCACGCTTTCGCTAAACCATCCTGCCAATTTCGGCTCTTGACGGTGTAAAACAGCCTGCGCGACCTTTTTGGCAAAACCAGACTCAACTTTGAAATGCTAGTACGAATATGAGAATACGGTGTTGCCTGATCGCCCGTTGCAGCTACCGTAGCTCAAGCAACTACTTGCTGTGTATAAGGCCTGGAAGATTTTATCCGTTGTCTTTGGTGGCGATTTTGCTCGGAAAAAGGGGGGGGGGGGAATCTTACTTTTCCGAAAAAAAAAACTTATAGTCTAATAGTACTTTGAACAGTACTCGTCGATGCCCCCGATGTCGTAGGCGACAGCGCCGGCGCAGCTGACTCGAAACCGGCACAGTACAGTTGCGGCGGATGGGGAGACAAACCGCCGCAATGCATCCTCTAAGCTTTGTTTATGGGGTTTCAAGAACTAGCTAGTCAACTGTCCTAGTGCGACCCGCCCGTACAATCTGTTTCGGGTTTCAAACGGGTTTTACCGGAACCTTTCGGGCTGCCTTATCGCCCGCGAGCCTTGCGCCGGGCCTGGCCGGGGAGCTACTTAGGACATCCACCATCATCTCATCTGCCCATTCATTGCCTTCCATATATCCGATAACCCTCCACCCTATCCCACCACCACCAGCACCCGCCGCTCACACCAAGCAGCACCACTATGTACCTCCTGGCGTCACTGGCGACGTGCGTCAGCATTTCCGTTGACGGCATGACCGCGGTGCGGAACGTATGGATAAAGCTAGGCGCTCAGGAGTGGATGATGGGGCGACAAGAACTCTACGGACCAGCTGAATGAGGCAATCGAGGCCCACGCCCCCGACTACCACCCCCTGCTTGCCGACACCGATATCAAGATGGTGTGCATGGCCGGCACCCGGCACGACCGTGGGCTTTCGCGAGACTGCACAGCATTCCTGCTAGAGGCAGTCACAGAAACCCGGGCGTTCCTTGCTTTGAGACGAGAGCGGTTACGATTAAGGTCGATTGCCAGCGCCCCGCCGTTACCCGGTTACGATTAAGGTCTCGGCAAGCACCGCACAACCCGTTCCCGACGATGATGATGGCTAGCGCCGCGCCGAGCCATGATAGTCATCACCGCCTCCCTACTCGCAACGTGCCTAGCGGCGCCCCGCTGTCTGCCAAAAACCAGCAATACAACTCCCTGATAGACTGGCAAGAGTTAGAGGGCGTCGGTTGGTCGACGGACATGGCTAAACCGGTCGGCTTCGACTTCGTCTTCGCCCTCCATCGCGCCTTGTTCCCTCTCAGCTCTCGTTCCAAGACTGGCGTTGTATCCGGGGTATGAGAGCATCTCTGCAAAGGGCCAACCCCGCCGGACAAACGTTTCGCGCAGTTCTTTGGGAAGGAGAAACTCGGACATAAGGCAGACCGGCCGAACGTTCCGAAGCTCGTTGGAGTACCTCAATACCACGATGTCCGCAACGGTAATTGGGTCCAGAAGGGCAACTGGCCGAGCATCATCGCGTTGCTAAAGCCATGGAGCTCTCGCTATTTCGGTATGAGGAGCGGCTCGGCAAGCAGCGCGACTATGACCTTAAGTCAAAACTGATGGAGGAGCCGGTACGGTCGGCCAAGACGGCGTCGCATGTGGAGACCATCGAGGCGCTGAAAGCGCTGGCCATCAACCGCGATTTCCCAACCGACATTCGCTCGCTTAGCCACCGGCTGCTGGACACCCCCGTCTATGCTGTCTCATACAGTCGGGCGGGTCTGGGGTTGACAATGTAAACAACATTGTCATTTATTACATTCATCTATGTGCCATAATATTCATCTATATGCCGTGGTCTTCTATGCATCCTCCTGCATCTATATTAACGGCCTATTTGCTGCCCCAGCCTTGTCTACAGTACTGCACAAAGTACTGTCACAGTCCCCCCTTTTTCACCTGAAGGTGGGGGTGCCCAATACCTATAGAAGTTCATCTATAACATGTTTTTAGTTGCCCTGGCTGTTCCTGCATGCTTACAAGGCACAAACACGATGTTTCCTTGTTATTTGTTTCATGGCAGTACTTTAGCAGTACTGCAGAGGAAGGAAGTATTTCCAAAGGGGGGCCCCTAAAAAAGGGGGGGGGGGGGGGCCACCGAAGACAACGGATAAAATCTTCCAGGCCTAACGACATGTTCTGAGAATATAACATGCATGAGAATACGGTGTCGACGACTACGCGCCCTATGCAGCCGCAGATTCGTTCCGGCATTCACACCTGTACGATTGTCTGCGGCTGCGCGCGAATACTAGCCTAATCCTCTATGGTACCGGGAGTCACCCATCCCTTCCTGTAGCCTGCCAGTAGGAGTGGATTTTCGTGGGTGTCCTTCCACCGTGTAACAAAATCCATCATTTGCGTGGGTGTCGGCGGTGGCGGGCGCAGGTAGCAGGCGAAACACTCAGTACCCGTACCTGAGGTACCTCAGCTCAGAGGACACAAGACCCGCCCACCTGGATGAGGATTCGCGGGAGAAGTGGCGCTTTCCCAATGGCTGCTGTGGCTTAGGCAGTCCGCACTTGGAGTGCGCACGACGTGTGTTCGTTGCGCTGAGTTTTCAGTATCGGCTCACGCAAGCGAAAGCCGTACGAGTACAGTGCACGTGTAACCGTCTGTGGCGGATATAACCCGGAGTGGGAAGGGGGCGAGAGCCCTGCTGCCGCGCGCCAGCGGATCGCCTCTCAGTCTCTCCCCGGGAGGCCAGCTCAAGCTGCCACCCTCACGCACAACCAGGGGCTCGCCGAGCCATACGCTTTTTTGGCCCCGTGAGCTCTTCGGCCAGGGAGTGCTGCCTACGTCTCCGCGTGGGTTTCCCGCCCCCAAGGTGGCGAATCCTCGTACTCGCGGCCCCGCTGGTTTCTGAGAGCGGGGCGCGATGGCGGAGGAGGTACAGCCGTTTGTGCCGCCGACCGACTCCGACGACGGGGATACGCGCGTGGAGGGATTCGCGAAGGATGTGCGCGGTATCTTGGGGACATCTGCGCCCACCGGTGCGGTGCCCCTCTCTGCGGATTCTCGCTGCCGGCCGAGGGGGGCGGCGTATCGCACATGCCGGTACTGCGCGAGCGGCATGCCAAGGCATGAGGTAGGGGGGGGGGGGGGGGCATTGCAGCCGCTCGCCCCTTCCTGCGACAACCAATGAAAAACCATCACGATATAGGCATCAAGATTTTCAATAGCCCTGGTCTCCTACCTTGCTCTGATTCCTCCACGTGTGTGACTGTGAAAGAGAGTCAGTGACTGGGTGAGTGTGTACCCGCAGGGGGGGGGGGGGGGGGGTATCCTCATCCTTTCTACGATGGTGTTGGTTCTATGTGTGTATTTCTGGGGTGTGTGTGTGTGTGTGGGAAGGGGGGGGAGGGGGGGGGGTGTTTCCATCGCCATGGCTATCTGAATTTTGCTGGCAGCCAGAATGTGCCTGATGTTTTCAACCACCCCATGTGAGCATTTTATCCCCCTTTTCTTTTGTCACCAGGGGTGCTCACCCCCCCCCCCCCCCCCCCTGGACATTCAGCCCCCACCCATTTTGCCAGGGGCCAGCCTCCGCCTGCAACTCCGCCTGGGCAGGTGCTGGATCCGCGGGAGGAGCCATGGGGCATGGACAGCATGGCCCCTGAGCAGCCGCTGGATGCAGTCAAATCCACCGACATAACGCGTGGCTGGGCAGGGGTTGATGGGCTCGTGCCGCGAGAGCCGGCTGGCCCTGAGCGCGTGATGACCCCGGTGAAGGGCTTCCGCGCTGCCAATAATCCATGGGGCAACGTGCCATCCCCCCCGGAGCGCACCGCGTTGCAGAGCATCACAGAGCGCCCTGGGGCGCCTCCCCACCGCGAGCGAATGATGACGCCGCATGCAGAGGAGCGGCAGAAGCGGCGACAGAGTCTGGAGGCCCTGCAAAACAGCGGCCTGGGCCCTGGCTCGTTCACCGGCAAGCTGGCGGCCAAGCGGGGTACGAAGCCGGGCTTTGGATCCTCCGTCGCCAAGCCTGCGGCCCAGCCATCTGCGAAGGACAAGCCCCGCCAGGCCCAGCGTGCCAACAAGGGCCCAGAGCTGGAAGCAGAGAGCAGCCGTCAGGCGCAGAGAAGATTGCAGAGCAGCGGCCAGCGGGAGAATTCCAGCTATTCCAGCTCCATGAGTGTTGGCGACAGCTCCATGAGCCATTTGATGAACAACCCTTTCCTGATCGAGCGCGCCATCAGCGTCAGCACTCAAGAGCCAAGTATGCTGAGCTGCCAGACGAGGCGAATGGGGCCAATCGAGCGACGGAAGAGTGCCAAGAAGCTTGCCTTCGACAACGGGCAGGCTGATCCCGCTGCTAGTGCCCCATCTTCCAGTACCCCGGCACTGGCAGCGAAAATACACAAAATGAGGTATGTCCTTGCCGCCTGGCCCTGTTGCAGGTTCAATGTACGAGTGAGGGGGATGGAGGAGCTTTCATAGGCCAGGGTGCGGCGGGGGGAGGGGGGGGTGTCATGGGCCGCTAATGCTTTGTGGGCGCCATCTGCAGCGCAATGAAGAACTGGAACCAGGTGCTTGGCGCCGTCAACCCCAAGATTGACGAACACAAAGTGGTGCCATCTCAAAGCGAGCCGACAAGTCTACGCGTTTCGCAGGACGAACACGGCTCAGCCACGTAAGCTCACTGAATGCCAGGACACAGCGCCGGAGGAGGGGGGGGGGGGGGGGGCTGGAAAGGAAAATTGGGGGAGACTGAGGTTCGATGAGAGCACTCACGGAGGTGGAAATGATGACACGCCAGCATGGTGTTGCGTTGTCGCGGGTCCATCCATACACGTGAATGCCACATGCTGAGGCCGTGCAGGCGCCGCTGACTGTGCCGCACATGCTGTGGGTCCTCCTCAGTGGCAAGAACCTTTGGAAGAAAGCGAGGGGGCGTGTCTCCATGCAGATGCGCCGTTCCGGCGAGACGGACGTCATCAACCGTGGGGTGGAAATGCTGGCACGGGGGGAGAAGATCGAGACCATGGCGCAGCAGAGGGAGCGAGAGAGAAAGGAGCTGCGCGCGCGCCTGAACCGCCGCATGGACTACGGGCTGGAGATGCAGGCGCAGATGATGGGCGGCGAGGACTTCTCCGTCATCAACGCCGGGAAGCGCCTCATCAGCCGCATGACTGTGGGCGCGAACCCGGAGTCGGCGCGGCAGGCGGAGTCGGCGGCCAAAATAGCGCTCGCGGAGCTGGGAGACGACTCAGACTCGGACGAGGAAATGATCATGCCTGGCCAGATCAGCAGGTGTGTGGGTGTGGCTGCGTGAATGGCAGGGGTGGGGGCTGCCATGCCAGAACGCTGATGTGGGGAAGTCAGGATGTTTGTTGCCCAGAGGATTGGGGTGTCGTCTGACTGGAATGACGGGAATACTGCTTCCAGGATGATCAACGGTGACGCGTCAGCCAGAGATTCTCCCTCAGCCGCTACAGGTCCCCCTGCCGGGAAAAAGATCGGCTTTGCGGATGCCGCGGACATGGGATCACCACGGGTGGAGGGTGTGGCTTCTCCTGGGTCATCTGAGCGCGGTCTCTTCGTCGTAGATAGTGACCACCCTATGGCGGCGGTGCTGAGGCAGATCAACACCAAGAAATGGACGGGCAAGATCCGCTTCCTCTCGGTCCGCATCATCTCCTCGCCAGACTTTGAGCTGTTGGTTATCCTGCTGATCTTTGGCAACTGCATCAGCCTGTCCATGCTCAAGCCGCAACAAGGGGAGGACTCTCCCTGGAACCAGACCCTCAACACCGTGGAGCTCGGGCTCAACGCGTGCTTCACCGTTGAGGTCATCCTCCGCATCATTGCCGTTGGCGGCGTCATGGTCAGTGCCTGCCCGCTTTGCAACCCGCAAGCCCTTGGAACACCATGTGCCCCCCCAACCCGCCCCCTCCCCCACTACCAAAACCGACCCATGAGCACACTTTGCGGCCCCGCTAGTGTGTTTGTAGCTCCCAAATGGTACTCTTAAACAAGGTGATCCGAGCTTGCGCCCTGGCCCTCTGACCCACAGAGGTTTCTGTCCTTCCCCTGGAACTTCTTCGACGCCGCCATGGTGAGCGTGGGCTACACACAGTTTCTGCCCACCACTGGCGGTGGTGCGGACAGCTTCCGCGCACTGCGCGCCATCCGCGCGCTCCGCCCGCTGCGCACCATTACGCGCTTCAAGAGCCTGCGGTCAGTGGTGGTCTGCTTCATGGAGGCCATCCCGCTGTTGGCCAGCGTGGCGACCATGCTTGTCTTCTTCCTTTTCCTGTTTGGCATTGCGGGTGTGCAGGTCTTCGGAGAGGTCTACCACTACGCATGCATCGATGTGAGTGCCCACCCTGTGCCGCAAACATGTGGCGCGCTGCCGCCTGTGCGACAGCCCAACCCAAGGACGCTCGCCTGATGTCACTCTGTTGCAGGCTGACACCGGCTACATCGAGGAGGGTCCCTCGATTGCGGACTCCGTTGGCTGTGGCACCCGGCAGTGCCCGACCGACACCGAGTACAACTACTCCTGCACCTACACACAGGAAGGGACCCAGGTGCGTGCCGCCTGAGCATCTAGATGGAAATGGGACTGGATGAGTCCGAGTCCATGCCACAGCACGCGCATGTGTGTGTGTGTGTGTGTGTGTGTGTGTGTGTCCGTGTGTGTGTCTGCGTCCGTGTGCGTGTGCGTGCGTGCGCGCAAATTCCTTTGGGGCGGACGAGTGGGGACAGAGCAAAAGCACTGTCGCAATACATGGCGCACCAACAGAATTCTGGAACCGCTGCTGCTGCCACTCGCGTGCAGATCAACCTCGCAGGCTACGACAACATCGGCACCTCCATGTTGACGGTCTTCCAGGTCACGACACTGTCCAACTGGAGCTACATCCTGTACCGCACAATGGACTCCAGCGGCGGCCTCAGTGTGCTGTTCTATCTGGTCATTGTGCTGCTGGGAACCTACTACATCATCAACCTCTTCCTCGCGGTACTCAAGACCAAGTTTGGCAAGGCGCAGGGACTGTTTGCCAGCGACGAGGAGGAGGAGGAGGCGCTTCCGCTCAAGCACCGCAACACTGCGTTCCGCCTCGTGCACTCGGTCCGCTCCTCCTTTCACGTAGTGAAGAGCCGCTTTAGCCGCATGCCCTCCGAGGAGGATATGCTCCTTGACCTGGATGAGGGTAGCCGTCGGTCTCGAGGCCGTGGCAGCAAAGCACCTTCAGCATCGGGACTCGGCCCTGGAGGGATGAGCTACGCAGCGTACAGCGTCCGCCTGCGGCCCCTCAAGCGTCCACAGGTTGGTCCTCCCTGCATGCCATGCCATGCCATGCCATGCGTTTGCTTCTTGCTTTCTGCTTCCAGCACGGCGACTGTCATGCCAAAAATGTCTCCTACAACTTCCTGCTCATATTTTCTCACTGTAAGATGCCCCCGACCCCCCCCCCCCCCCCCCTCGCCCCCGCCAACCTCATTCCCGCACTCTGACAGAACTGGTATGGGATGCCAAAGTACTGCTGGAAGCACATACAGCGGCGGCTGCGATGGTTTGTGGATCTGAAGTACTTCAACAACTTTTTTCTGTTTCTCATTCTCGTCAACACCATCCTGCTGGCCATAGAGTACGACGGCATGCCTGCCGGCCTCAGCGAGTTCCTCAACATGACCAACCTTGTACTCACCCAGCTCTTCACGCTGGAGGTTTTGCTCAAGGTGCGGCCTGCCCCTGGCAGTCACCGACTTGCAGCAGCTCGGCGCATGGCATTAGTGATATGCCCATACACACCTCCTTGTCTGATTTGTCCACACTGCGGGCTTCAGTAGTCGCAAAGCCTGGGCACTGTAACATGCGGCGTTGCTGACTTCAATAACGGAGCGTCGCCTACCCAGGGCTTTCCGTAACTGGATTGTTACCCAAACAATCTGTCGTTGAAAGGCCGCCGTAGAGATTCTGCGCGTGTTTTTACTGGTGCCAGTACGGTCCCGGGTAACAACACTTAGCATTGCCCTGCCACAAGCTCCGCACTGACCGGCAAGGATGTGCCGCTGCAGCTGATGGGCCTTGGGCTGGGGAACTATTTTGCCGACGGCTTCAACATCTTCGACCTCATCGTCGTGATTATCAGCCAAGTGGAGATCATCCTCGTGAGCGGACAGCAGAGCTCATTGTCCGGGCTGCGCAGCCTCAAGACGCTGCGCGTGCTCAAGTCCTTCCGCGTCCTGCGCGTCTTCAAGATGTTCCGCTACCTTGACTCGCTCCGCAAGATCGGCGAGGTGCTCATCAACAGCATGAGCTCCTTTGTGTCCATCGGCCTGCTGACGCTGCTCTTCAATGTCGTGTTCTCCATCATGGGGCTGCATATGTACGGCCAGTACACGCCGGACATCGGCTACCCCAACTTCCACACGTTTCTGGACTCCTGCGTCCTCGTCTTTCAGGTGCGCCTCCGCCGCCACAGCGTTATCTTACCCGTACCTGATGCTGCTGTAGGGCATTGCCATCGCCATCGCCCTGGGCGACGTCTCGCGTGTGTTACACTTTTGCTGACTGTTGGCTGCGTTGTGCCGTGTATTGCGGTGTGGCTTGGCTGCGGGGTAGGTCCTGACGCTGGAGGACTGGGACCTGATTGCGTACAGCTACATCCGCGAGACAAGCTACAGCACCATCCTGTTTTTCATTGCCTGGATTGTGGTGGGCAAATACATCTTCCTCACGCTCTTCCTTGCCGTCACGCTGGAGGCGTTTGAGAGCAAGTACGACATGGACGCCGTGAAGGAGGTACGCCATGGCGCAGCCCCTGTCGGTCCAGGCTGCTCGCCATCCCGCGTGTCCTCATGTTCAACATAGTGTCCCCGCATGTCAGCGCCACTTCGCTTGCACTGCACCTGGCGGCAGTCTGCATCACGCAGACGATTGCGGGGTGTGTCTGGTGCTGGTGGCGCGGCGCCCTTGTTGCGCAGCTGCTAAATGCCCAGGGCATATTTTCCCCACGCTGCAGATCCAGGAGGCGATGGATGGCAGCTCCTCCGAGAGCGACAGCGAGTTTGACGAGGATGAAGACTTGGACCCGGACCAGCCGACGCGCGTCACGCAGGTGTCGGCGTTGGAGGAATCCCATGAGACGGGCAGCGCTCCCATGACTGCCCCGGCTTTGCCGTGGGCTGGCAACGCACCGACAAAGGTGGAGGTCTGGCGCCGCAGCCTCGATGGCTCCGAAGATGGGGGAGATGGCTCGTCCGCAGTCGCTCCGCTGAGGGTGACCGACAGCGGCGCAGAAATACTCACGCTGGAGGACCACTTTGCCGGCTCGTCAACCACTGGTGGAGTGCCAAATCCAGCTGCCCAGCATGAGACAAACCACCTTCCGTGGGGGCGCGCTGGCGGGCAGCCAGGCCCTGTTGGGGAGGGCCGCGAAGATGGTCTGCCGATGAACGACTACCCCTATGGCTGGGCGCTGCACGGCGGTGATGGGGGAGGCTCTTCGTTCTTGCCAAAGACTCACCCGGCGCAGGCAGTGGCGGAGAGCATCGAGGACGAGCTGCTACCCGCTTGGCCCAGCGACATGCGGGAGCCAGGCGGGCGGGCGGAGATGCCCCGAGCAGCGTGGGGGCAGCGGCACAGCGAGGAGGCGCTGCTGCCGGAGGAGGAGCGCGAGCGGCTGCGCGCGGCGCGTGCCAGGCGGAAGAGCGAGGAGCGGGAGCGGCGCCGAAGCGAGGAGGCGCTGCTGCCGGAGGAGGAGCGCGAGCGGCTGCGCGCGGCGCGTGCCAGGCGCAAGAGCGAGGAGCGGGAGCGGCGCCGAAGCGAGGAGGCGCTGCTGCCGGAGGAGGAGCGCGAGCGGCTGCGCGCCAGCCGCGAGATTCGCCGCAGCGGGGAACACGAGCACCACCACCACCACAACTCCAAGCTGGAGCAGGAGATTCGCGAGGCTGCGGAGCTGATGGGGGAGAAAGAGGAGGAGGAGGATATGACCAGGGAGGAAAAGGAGGAGGCTCGCCTCAAGGCAGACTATCCGCCGCTGGAGGGGCGCGCGCTCATGGTCTTCGGGCCGGACAACGCGCTGCGGCGCTGGGTGTACTGGCTGGCCACCTGCAAACCGTTTGAGTACATCATGTTCTTCTTCATTGTCGTCAGCTGCGTGGCGATGATCTACGAGCACCCCGACATCGTCAAGGGCTCCACAGAGTCGCAGGTGATTGTCGGCGCGACATGTCCCACCCGCTTCATGCCCCCATTCAGTTCTTGTCCGATGCTGCTGCACCCCTTTCCACTTGTGGGGCCTAGGGTTTTTTATTTATTCGACAGAGGTACAATTACAAACCTCACGTAATCCTTACATTTATATTGAGGATTGAGCACGATTGTTATTGGATTAATGGAAGATCGAATAAAATACACAAGTAGCATTTCGTTCATGTTCATGTTAATGCATTTCATGCTCATTTGTGTTATATGTTTCTTATTCACCCACTAGGGCAAACTACTTAATTACTAACATAAATAGATTTACCGCCGTATCTAAAAATATGCATTAACATTTCGACGCTTCTGACGATCGGGCTTTACAATGCTCTTAGTTTCTAAATAAAGTCAAAAAGTTGTAAAGTTAAAGGAAAGTTCGACCCGCATTATCGGCCGAAGCCGCCCCACCCAGCACATGACCTCTTGCACCAACTGCAGTCGCGGGTCTGGCATAGCCCTTAGACCATTGCCTCATTTGAACACCGAAGCGCTAATGCATCAACCAGGAATTGAACCTGGGACCTCTTGGACATGAGACCCCCGCTCGACCGAGCGGACAAGGAATGTATCAGAAAGTAGTGTTTTGTGAGTTTATCTCCAGGATTTGTCGTTCAGTTTGGCTGGAAAGGGGGGGTCGGACCGTTGTAGCCAATGAATACCTGTTGGGCTGGCTTGCAGCGCCAAGAGCCCCCCTGTTCCCCCTTTCCCCTCATACCCACATCGCTCCCCCACCCCTCCTCCCTGCCCTTTATATACTCTATCACAGCTGTGGGGACATGTTCGTCCGACTGTGAATGACGCGAACCCCCGCACTGTGCGGTGGCAGGTGATGGAGGTGCTGGAGATCATCCTGACGGCGACCTTTGGCGTGGAGGTGATTCTCAAGGTGCTGGCGTTTGGCTTCATGCCGTACATGCGGCGCGTGACCAACGTCATCGACTTTGCGATCGTGGTGACAAGCGTGCTGCTGCTGGCGCTGGAGAGCGTGGCGTCGAACCTGCAGTTCATCAAGGGCCTGCGCGTTCTGCGCGCTGCCAAGCCGCTGCGCACGCTGACCCGCAGCAAGGGCATGATGCTGGTGTTCAAGAGCGTGACCATGAGCCTCATGAGCATGGCCAACGTGTCCATCATCGTCCTGCTCTTCTTCGGCATCTTCGCCATCCTGGGCGTGCAGCTCTTCGGCGGCGACTTCTACTACTGCACACAGACGCGCACCATAGACGGAATCGCAGTCGACACGCGCGAGGACTGCGCGGGGCTGGGCGCGGACGGGGCGCCGCTTGAGTGGGTCAACAACTACCTCAACTTTGACCATCTCGGCAACGCGCTCATGACGCTCTTTGTCACTGTCACGCTGGACGGCTACTCTGACACCCTCAAGCTGGCCATGAGCGTGCGCGGCAAGGATCTGCAGCCCATCCAGGGCGCCAACTCAGGCGGCTTCATCTTCTTTGCCGTTTTCATCATGGTCTGCTCCTTCTGCCTCCTGAACCTCTACGTCGGCGTCGTATTCTACCAGTTCAGCCGCATCCGCCTGCTCAGCCATGCGGGCTCCGCGTTCCTCACCAGCGGGCAGCAAGAGTGGACGGAGCTCAGCAAGATGGTGTTCCGCCTGCACCCGCTGGACAAGGTCATCGTCCCCAAGGGCCACTTCCGCGCGTGGTGCCACCACTTTGTGCTTCACCCCAACTTTGACAACTTCATGACGTTTATCATCGTGCTCAACGTGGGCTTCATGTCGGTGGAGCACTTCAACATGAGCCAGACATTTCAGGGTGAGTCCCCCCCCCCCCCTCCCCCCCCCCCCCCCCTCCCCCCCCCCGCAGCAAGGATGTCCTAGGAACTACAGAAATCAGGCATGCCCGTGCTGTTTAATCGCGCTTGTGGGCTACAAGGATGGCAAATTGCTGTAGAGTACGGGTGCCGGCGTACCTATAGCTAAAGAACCCTTACTATAAGCCTCAGATTGGGCTTGCACGCAACCTATTATGAGAATGTTCGCCATATCCTTCCGCTATAGTTTCCTCTACATTTGACCTCTTGCAGGTAGGGCAGGTCGTTGTTTGCAGTTTTCTTATTACCGCGTTGGCACACGCGTCAAGTCAGAAAATTCGTGCCATGTTTGTGGTGTGTTTATTCTGATAGACATCCAAACTATAGATACGGTTGTTCTCTTTTTGCAAGGGGGGAGGGGGCCTTAAAAACCAACATTATGTATGTAAAGATTGTGAGGTGCGGCCCACACGGATTGGTGGAATGCCTCAAGACAGGGATATGGACATCCGTGATACCGGGCGCTTGTATCCGAATCCAAGCCGACGTTCTCAACCGCCTCTGTGTGCCAAGGTACATTCCGTATGTACCGTACAAACACAAACAGTCCGCGGACAAATAACATTTTTAACCCCGTGAGGAAGGAAAAAAGTATTAAAATGGAGAAATAAGTGACAATACAGCGCAAATACATTGCGAATATATCGACGGGAAGGTGCAAAATCATTCATTCATTTTCGGCCCCACGAACCGTAGTAAATTGTACGGTATGTATATATGTATGCTTGCCCGGAGCTTGGTAACTACGGTATGCAGCAGCTGCGTGGGCTCTTGGCACGGGGGTGTTTTCGCGGGTTCCGGACGCCGCCGTCACGAAGGGGTGGCTGACGTGAGCGGGGCGCCGCGCGCAGACGTGAGCCGCATCTCCAACTACATCTTCACCGCCATCTTTGTCTTTGAGATGGTCATCAAGATCCTGGGCCTCACCTGGCGCGTCTACTGGAAGAACGGCTGGAACAAGTTTGACCTCTTTGTCGTCATCGCCAGCCTGTTTGACCTCATCGTCTCCTTCCTCGAGTCGCAGTTCCTCAAGGTGCTGCGCGTCTTCCGCGTGCAGAAGCTGCTGCGCCTGCTACGCATCTCGCGCATGATCAAGCTGGTCAAGGGCCTCAAGGCGCGCCGCCCCGTCCAGCTCCCTGACGTGCTTGCCCACTAACAGCCCATCCTGCCTTGGACATAATATGGAATGGGCCCAAGAAGCGTATCTTGATTCTGATCCATAATGATCTTTATTCTGGTATTCATGTACTTGGGTATTGATAAATTTCGTTTCCATGCAGCGCCGGGTGATGCCCTTTAACCATACCATCATACCACGGGTTTGAGGTTGTAAAGAAAATGATGAAGCGTTATTATAATATGAGTAAAATAGACCGGAAACCAAATAAAGCCCCTACCCCCCCCCCCCCCCCCCCAAAAAAAAAGCGCGGTGCTTGACGTTTCGTGGCCTCATTGAGTACTGTCCTCACGCGCGGCGATATCGGCGTCGCTGTGCTGCCTGCAGGGGGTGCGCTCGCTGTTCAGCACGCTCATCTTGTCGCTGCCGGCGTTCTGGAACGTGGGCGCGCTCCTGATGCTGCTGTTCTTCATCTACGCGTATGTGGGCGTGCTGCTCTTTGGGCAGGTGCGCCTGGGCGAGGGGCTGACCCACAACGCCAACTTTTCGCGCTTCTGGCACGCGCTCAACGTGCTGCTGCGCATGGCCACCAATGACGACTGGTACCTCATCATGAAGGACTGCAGTGTGTCGCCGCCCGAGTGCTCCAACGAGGTCGGTGACTGCGGCTCCCCCGTGGCGCAGTGGTACTTCTCCAGCTTTGTCGGCTTTGTGTCCATCATCATGCTCAACCTCTTCACCGCCGTCATCATCGAGAACTTTGAGAAGCAGCAGGAGCAGGAGTCGTGGAAGATCATGCCGACCGCGCTGGACGAGTTCCGCGAGCTGTGGGCAGAGTACGACGACGGCAGCAGCACCATCACGCCGCGCGACCTGCATGACCTGCTCACGCGGCTCAGCCCGCCGCTGGGGCTGGGCCCCACCACCACCAACGCGGAGCTACTGCGCTTCGTGTCGGACCTCAACATCCCGCTGGAGGCGGGGCGCGTGCCCTTCCAGCGCACGGCGTTTGAGCTGGTGCGGCGCGTGAGCGAGACGGAGATTCCCGGAGGGCAACCTGAAGCACGGGCTGGAGCGCATGGTGAGCCACGCGTTCCAGGACTCGCCGGAGGATGACCTCATGAGCTTCAACGTCGCGATGATCGTGATGCGCATCCAGCGCAAGTGGCGCGCCACGGTGCGCTCCAACAAGGTCAGGAACCGCCTGGCCATCCGCGCCGCGCGCTGCGGCGAGCTGCCCACCTTCAGCGCGCTCATGCTGGCCAAGCCGAGCCTCGTGGCCGAGGTCCAGTCCTTTTCGATGGACGGCATGCCGTGGGGGATCGACCCCGCGCGCGGTGTGGGCGCGCTGTCCGAGTGGGGCTTCACACGCCCGCAGGGCGGCGGCGGCGGCGGCCTCGCTGGCCTTGGCCGTCGCATGACGGGCCTCGCCGGCCTTGGTCGCCGCATGACTGCCGTGTTTGGGGGCGGCACCACGCCCAAGGGCGGCGACGCCTCAGCGGGCGGTGGCCTCTTTGGCGGCTGGGCCTCGAGAACCCCCTCGGTGCGCGGAGACAAGTCCGCCAATTCCATCAACCAAGAGTCCTCAGGCACTCTCATGAGCATGGTGCGGCGCATGACCCGCTTGCCCGGGGCAATGCTGTCCGCAGCGGGCTCGCGCATGACCAATGCTGCCACAGTGGGAGCGGCGCCCGACCACGAGCCGCGCTCGCGCCACGGCACGCAGCTCTCGGAAGGCCTGGAGGCGATGGCCGCCGAGGCGCTCGCGGGGCTGGATGACCTCGTGGAGGACGAGAGCAGCAGCAGCAGCGACGATGACGAGGGCGGAGCCGCACAATAACACGCTCGGAGCGGTAGCCTGGGTACCGTGTACATGACCCCCTGCCCTGCGGTGACGTGAGGCAGCACCTCCGCCGGAAGGTGGAGGGGCCATGGAGGCAACCGCGGGGCTGCCTGTCGGGGGCTGTGCCGTGCAGCAGTACAAACGATGAGATGCTACGGGTGCGCTGGTGCGCTGTAGGATTAGCCTAGCATATGTAAGCGCAAATGATGCCTGCCTACGACGCGACAGGCATCAGGCCGGGAGGTTTCACCCGCACTGGCGGGCATGCCAAGACTGCGCGCCATTAAGAGACCAGCCACGTAGAATCCGGAAGCCGCCGCCTGCCAGGTCTCCGCTCAATCTAACCCGCTCTATATATACATAGATATATTATATATATATATATGTGAATAAATAAACATATATATGTATAGTATATATATGCATATATAAAAATATATATACACATTGCGTTTCAGAGGTACAGGGGGAAGAGCGAAATCTGCACACCCAAAAGGACCTCAAGGGTTCCTCTGACGGTTCCACGCAGGCACGTAGGGATTCGCGCAAGTCCCGTTCGAATGTTGTTGTATAGGTTCAACTACCTGTAGAGCAGGCAGAAAGATACTGCGATACTGCGGTACTCAGACGGCATAGATTATGAATTGGCACCTGGCCTTCAGAGGGCTGCACGCTGCGCGCGTTGATTAGTGAATTATACGTGGGGTCGTGCCGCTGGGGTGTATGACAGCTGGCCTGTTCAGCGACAAAGACTAAGGGGGGACCGAAGTTGTAAGACATTTCAAGTGTCCGGTCAGTAGATTTCCAGGGTTATCTAGTTATGAATTGCCAGCACTGTGGTTGTAATCCTTAGCGACTATATGCCGTACCGGACAACATAATTCGATTGCATTCGGCACGTGATGACTGTGAACCAATATTCAGGATCCGCCAGGACGAGTCACGAACAGATGACGGAGCATGTCCAGAATCCTGAGGCGGAGAATTTGTACGTTATGGTACGTTGGGGGGGGCACCACTCTCTCTTAGATTAAGGGACCTGGCCTCCACAGGGGCGCATGTTACGGGCTACGACCGACCCTATTTGGGTTCGTGCCGCCGGGCCGTAAGACAGCTGGCCAGTGTGGTTGGAAGACTGGCAGCCAGTAACAAAATCGCAATAAGTTTTAAATTATGGTACGTAACGGTACTTTTGCTGACGTGTCTCTTAGAATCAGTCTGGGGGGGAGGGGGGGGGGGGGGGGGGGGGGGGGGCTCATTTGCTGAGGCCAGCTGCGTCCAGGTTCTGCGCACAGCCTTGATAGCAAGCAGCTGGCCAACCTAGCAGCGGCGCCCTCTGGCCAGCCGGCCTTTTTGGCGCTCACGGCAGGAATGCCAAGGAGGGCGGCCCCGACACCGGCAGGCAGGCACATAGGGGGGGCGATGTTCCCAGGCGCTGCGGCCCCCAAGCATGCGGCGCACAGGGAGCACAATGCAGGGAGCTGTCTGCGCCGATCGCTGCCTCCATTGCCGCGCACGGACTACGGCTGAGTCTGGTCACGGTGTTCGCCGCCATGGTGGGGCGATTGTGCACCGGCATCCGCCCCGATAGCCAGAAAATAAGAAAATGAAACGCACAATCACAATAAGCCGTGTTGCGGGAGTGGCTGCATGGCAATGTCCCGCGCAGATCTGGAATGCGGTATATTGCTAGTCTCTGATGCGCGGGCCGAGCCGCGGTGCAGGAGGGCGCGCTGGGATATGACCACACGAGCTCTGTCTACATCACCCCAGAGCAAGACGACTTCGCTGGCGGAAGGGAGTGCTGTTACACTTATCCGGGCTGCTTGACGGGGTCAATACCCACCTCACCTCCACTGCCTTGCTCAGCCGGGTGCAGTGCCTGGTGATCATTGCAGCTGGTGCGCACCGCACCATGGGGCGCCGGCGTGCGCGCGTGCCTGCATCCAGAAGGTGGTGCAGCTGATACCCTCGCCGTCCTTGCTGTGCAGCAGATTGCAGCTGAACAGCGGGATGCCGCCCGCACAAACTGCCGCCCCAGGCAGCTTGGCGCCCGGCAGCCGCGCTGAGCCGCCCGCCCCTGCCCCTGCCTCCGCCGCCGCCGCCGCGGCGGCGGTGACGACAGCCAGCTCCTGCGCGCCCGGATACTTGTGGGTCGCGGCAGGTTCAGGGAGGCGGCGCGGACAGGCGCGTGGAAGTGGTCCACGCCAGGGAGAAGCGGCGCACGCCTACTTGCGCTTGCCGTCGTCTGGTCCAAGCCAGGACCCATGCCACTCCGCCATGCTGGCTTGACTCGCGGCCATCACGGGACTGGTGAAGGCCCTATGGCTGAGCGGACAGAGGACAGAGGGGGAAGAGGGGAAGAGGTGGGAAGAGGGGTGGGAAGAGGGGCCGTGGGAAGCGGGGGAAGAGGGGGTGAAGAGGGGGGAGAGGGTGAAGAGGTGGGAAGAGGGGCGCCGACACGGGTGCCGCAGGGGTAGGCTATTCCGCGGGTGGCGCCGGCCCCGTTGGGCCGTCCGGCGGCGAATCAGCCGGCGCGCCGATACCGAGCGCGGCCGCGCAGCGGTCCAGCCTGCCGCCGACGGCGGTCGCCGTCGAGGAGAGCGCGTCGAGGCGGGCCTGCAGCGCGGCTAGTCGCGCCGGGAGGTCGTCGCTGTCCGCCAGCTGCCGCAGCCCCGCCAGCAAGGCCGCGATCTCCCCCGCCGTGGAGCGCACCACCGTCGACACGTCCGCCTGCCCCGCCGATATCGCCGACAGCTTGACGCGCAAGTCCTGCACGACGGCCTCCGCCACGCCGCCGCCTGACTCAGCGCCGCCCATTCCCCTCTCCTCGCCGTCGCGGGCAGAATCCATTGCGTTTGAATCAGCAACCAGGACTGCTCCACAGGTCAGTTGAGCCGGATAGCGGCTACTTGTTACAAGGGTACTCGCGCGACGGGCACCCCTGTCCCCTCGGTCAGCGGCAGCTCCGGACTTACCGGCCGGCAGGTCGAGCACCCGCGAAGCGCGCCATATGCTGTCGCGTTCCCGCAAGTGAACACTTCAGCGCCCAGCGCCAGAGCGTACGCTCCGAAACCAGACAGCATGCACCCAATGCGGAACATGCGTCGTCATCAACGATATTTACCATGAGGGCTCCGAAACCAATTTGAGGCGCCGAAAATGCGATTTGTATAACTCTAAATGATGTCTGCACGACTACGCCTGCCCAACTGGCGGAATGCCGTGTTGCCCTCCAAGGCGCTCCTCCCAGCTAGGGATTATACAGCAACGCAGTCCATGTAAGGTTCTCTCTCTCTCTCTCTCTCTCTCTCTCTCTCTCTCTTTCTCGACTACTCTCTCTTTCGACTACTCTCACTTTCTAGAACTCCACATAAGTCCCGTGCCGCCCTTTCGCCCAATCTGAGTTCACAAATAGTAGGGCGGCTAAATATATAATTTATGACCTAAAACCCTGGCATGTTGTACATTGATTTGATTTATCTTCAAATTGTGTCATCATGGAATTAATCATGCTGACCCTAACAACTGCCCTTCACGATTGGCATTGGTTTGCGCCACATTGGGCGTTTCGCGTATAATCCCATGATTACCGCAGAGGTGGCAGCAAAGGCGGACCGCGGCCGAGGTCGGCGGACCGCCACAGCTGGCACGGTGGGGCGATCAATGCCGCAGCCTGCGAGATAGTTTCAGCGATGGCGGCAGGTGGAGCCAAGATGCATCAGCATTGCGACCGAAATTGCGCGGCACCGGTGCACTGTACTGATGTGCGTGACAACCCTTCGGCGGTGGGGCCACTACTGCATTAGTAGTCCCCGTACTTCGGTAGTCGCTCGTACTTGCGACTGCCGGTGGCTGCCCGGAATTAACAGCACAACTATTGATCACACCATGGAGGGAGGCGGGGCTTGGAAACAAAAGAGGCCGGCTGGAAGCTTGAGTTTTACTTTCACTAAGTGTTCCCTTTTATATCGTTAGAGATATCAAGCCCCAAGAACAACCAAGTCTGAGCGGTGGAGAGCAGCATGCTAGCACGCCATAATCAATTTCAATTTCACACGTGGAGCCAAGACGCACGTGACCGCAAATTTGCCATGTGCCGTGGATTACTAATGTGTGGAAAGCTTACGGGGGGGGGGAGCAAGTACGACATTTCCAATCCCCGTACTGCCAATTAGCGGTCGTCGTCAGCACTGCTAGCGACTGCCCGTAGCTATCCAAGCAATTTGAACTTGAATACAACGTGCTAGCCTTGTGCTCTCCACCGCTCATACTGAGTTGTTCTTAGGGCATGCTATCTCTAACGATAGTAGGGAACACATCGTGTAATTACAGTTCAAGCTTCCAGCCGGCTTCTTCGTTTCCAAGCCCCGCCTCCCTCCATCACGTGATCGATAGCTGTGTTATTTTCCGGATAATCACGGACATTCGCAACTATGCGAGCGACTACCGCTAATTGGCAGTCCGGAAATACTAATGCAGTAAGCGCACCAACTCCGTGTAAAAGACTTTCTTCTACATCAGTACTGGACCGGTGCCGCGCAAGTTGTGGTCGCCGTGCTGCGTGTGGGCTCCACCTGCCGCCATCTCTGAAAATATCTCGCATGTCTCGGCGTTGATCGCGTCACGGCGCTGATCGCCCCATCCCGCCGGCTGTGGCAGTCCGCTGGCCTTGGCGCGGTTCGCCGCTGCTGCCTCCATCGCGCTCGTCCTAGTTCGTCATGGTAGGATCCCCAAGGGTGACTAGATGGGGAAAGGCGGGCACCAAACCCAAAATCGAAGAAAGGTACTGACATAGCTACTGGATCATAGAGGGAGGTGGTGAGGACGACACGCCTCCCTCGCATGGATTACAACTGGCTCGGTGCGCCCGGAAACAAAGTTGTAAGAAATTTCAAATTTCAAATATATTTCCAGCACCAAAATTGACGGAATAAAGTGCACGCCATTCTCATGCCATTTGGCTGACGTTGGCGCGCTATAGGCATGCGGCTATGCACTACTAGCAGTAAGTGCATAGAGGCACGGCAAAGAGGCCGCGGGATCGGATCCCCCCCGGCCCCTCCCCCCCGCCCCCGCTTGGATAAAATGGTAAATGGTAAAAAATGTGTTTTGGATGCAGCGATAAAACCAACATTTGTGTCTCTGATCTTGCTCCTAAACCTGCCAGCGGAATCGCTTCATACTAAAATAGGTCCTAAAGGGTATGGGACAAGCCGCATGTAGTACATAGGGCTTGTCTCATGCCCTTTATTACCTATTTTCAACGCTTTACATGCACGGCGGATAGTTATCATGCCAAAGGGTGTTGTGGCAAGTGCATGGGTGGTTGTGCATGTCTACATGTGCGCACGAATATGGTGCAAATTGATGTGGTTTTGAAGCGACAACGCGCCACAAGTTTTAGACAAAAGTACTAATGGCAACAACTATCACGTGGCAATGGCTGTCGAGCTGTCACGGCATTTAGTTCGCCAAGCCATACGACCGCCCCTAGCAACATGCAAGCACGCGGGGGCGAGCACGAGCCCAATATCAAGCCGCGCGCGGGCATTGATGCCAATTGAGTTGGCAAGCCCAGTAATTATGTGAAGGGGCGCATTTTTACTATCATTGCTTGGGGCTCCGACATAAATCGGTTAGCAGTATAGCATATCCACCGTGCGACGGAGGGCGCCATAGTAAAGCCGTACTCTGCTCGACAACAACTGCCACACGCACATTGTTGGCGCTGTTTATGCGACTTCGCTATGCACCACATTATGTTTAGGCTCGCTGGCCAGCAGGATCTATAAAATGTCCAACAACACCATGACTCGGGTAGTGGCGTATTGCTCAGCGCGCTACCGTCGGCCAACATCATTTGCAAATTTGCGACACTTGACGACGTGCAGGAAAATGAATTAATGCCCGCCAGTGAGACAATCTACAGCCCTGGAGACACTAAGACAAAGGTGTACGCAGTAGCGGTGGTGTAAGAGACGAGAGGCTGCAGTGTTAAGAACAATATGATAATTCTTACATGCGCTATGGCTCGTGCCGGACGATGATGCGGCATTGCTGTTTATACTATACTACTATTCAGACTATTGTGTGCCCACTTGTGTATGACGAAGCCATTGTACTGCCCACCTGTCATTATTTTGAGCATCAGCACGCACGGCGCGCGCGTTGGGGCCCGCTCAGCAGCCCTTAATACCTACTCCAGCCTTGTGCCGTGCCGTGCAGTCGCGCCGTTGGGCGGATTTTGGAGTTGAAGATGAGCAAGACGCAATACTGCCGGGTTGGGATTATGTTCTAGAGTTAATAGCCCAAATCCCCCATGCTGATGCTTATCATCCATCAGCGATCTTTGTGGCATCGAAGCTACGTCAGCAGCGACATTTCACGATTTCGCGATTTCTTCCGCGCGAGCGCCGCCTCGCGGGTCGTTGCATATGCGGTGTCGTGCTTGGTTTCGGAGCCGAGGTGAACGCGCGCCGGAGCTACGGAAAGCAGGCCGAACCTTTTGATTCGCAATCCAAATAAAGCATTTATCCATCATCGGTAAGTTTCACCCAGCTCGTCTTGCGAAACATGGAAACAGCCACCATATATTCCAATATGTGTTTACCACTATACCTAATGCTGTACCGCCGTGCATTATACAATGATGACCACATACTGCGGTGGCGTCAGCAGTATGTGCTGATGAGTAATGTACACCTCACAATTATAACAGACGTTTCGTGGCAGCTCTCTATCACTATCCCCAATTACCGCCGTAAGTGGGGCGCCATGTTGTCGCTCGTCGCTAGTGGAAATATGCGGCTTATGCTCGGCGCGTGATGCGCACGCGCGCAGTGATACGCTGTCCGGCCGGCCTCCAGGGTCTCCCCTTCATATGCTTATCCCTGGAATCGTCTAGCGATGGGACGAATAATTATCTGTGGAGTGTCAGCAGGATCGACGAAGAGTTGGCCGCCGCCCTGCCACTATCCCTGAGATCCACTTCCCGTAGTCATGCCATGTGAAAGGTTCTCACAATGATTTTAGAGTCACCGGACGATTTTCTGATTCCTCAGCGCAGGTTTCGTTCAGCTTTCTGGCATCAGCCTATGACACATGCTGACGCTCATCGGCATTGGTAACGGGAGGTCCTACCATGGCATGGTGCCGAGCTTGCGCCCATCCATTTCGCGGTCGAATTGCCAGAACTTGAAAAGACTACGTTCTAGGAAGGAAACTGTTCATAATAAGCAGACAATTACTACGATTTATTTATTATATTAGATATATCTGTAAGTAGTTGTCTGCGGACTGCCGAACAAGTGGACAGCCAGCAACAGCAGTTGCAGGCATGCAGTGTAGTACAGTTGTGCCGTAAGCAGTCACAAATTCTGCAAACGATGATGATGAACCCTGCCGGCTGCGGCTGTATAAAGTGAACCGGCTGGATGACAAAGACGGATGCGGAAATGTAGAGCGAGACGGATGGAACTCGCCTTTCGCAAAGGGCGGCTTTAGCTTCCGCCATTATACTATATAATGGGTAGTATGTGCTGCTACTCAAACTACCCGCGCCTGTTAATATCCGCGCATTATATTTTTGACAACGTGATCCCGATAGATGTGCAAACCCGTAAATTATTATGACAATCATGCGGCGGAAAGAATGCATATATCAGAGGACGAGCATGCACTGCATGTGATAGAATAACGCCAAGTCATACTACAAGCAGTATTTACATGAAGTCTTAGAGGGAGACAGCGCCCCTGACTCCCATGCACATGCCCCTTTCCTCTGCATGCATGGACCATCATACCAAATAAAGTCTCTGGAAGAACCATCACGCCTTTCAATTGGATCCGCACGGTGCGCAGTGGGTGGGGTGTGTGGGGGGGGGGGGAGGGTGTGCTCTTCAAAGCTCTGCTCGGTCATCAGCAGTGGGGAAGCAGTCCAGCGATTTCAAGATGGCGCACGGCCTGGCTGCCTGCGATGCGCCCAAACACTGTGCAATCCAACAGAGAATTCCCTCCAAGACGGTTTGCTCCGTGCACCCTGCATTCGGCGCAACTCAGGTTGGTGTCTTGTCATCATGCTGTCAGCACCTACGCACATGAGGGTCTGTAGCACCAAAACAAAAGCACCTAGCTAGGCCCAGATGCACTAAGCTGTGTGCACAACAAGACACAGAAAAACTTACCCGCCGGTGACCTCTCCTGCGGCAAGAAGTCCCGGAATTGGCACTCCAGCCGAGTCCAGAACCTGGGCATGTTCGTCGATGCTGAGGCCACCCATCGTGTAATGCACAACAGGCGTGACCTGCATCGCGTACATGGCCTCCTCAAGGTTGATAGCGCCGTTCGGGAACACCGTCTTGCCAAACTCATCTGCGGTGCCGTTCTTCATGGCCGAGTTGTAGTGAGCCAGCTCGGCGCGCAGCGCATCCGCATTCAACCCCATGGCCACCGCAATCTCATCCACGCCATCACCCTGAGCACACAAGTAATCCGGATTGTCATTGACGCGATTGGCTGGTCTGGGGGAAGGTGCGGTGATGTCACAGCTTTGTGATCGCAAGTGATGTAAGTGTAAATCGATCAAGCACACGATTGATAGGACCGCTATACCTTGACTGCCAGACCAGCCTTTCCTGCGTAAAAACCAAGGGTGGCTGTCCCGAAGTCATCCGCCTGCGTGGAGCCCAGCAGCAACCAGGCGGTTTTACCTTCCTGCCTGCCAACACATGGTCCAGCGTTAGCCGTCACGCAGAGGAGAATCAATTGGCTGAGCCGCTGGCGCGGGCAGAGGCAGCATGTGGGCGTGGACGAAGCACCTCAGCATCTCGCCCGTGACGTAGTCCCGCCGCCCGAGCTCGTTGACAAAGCGCTTGCCAGTAGAGTTCAGGAGGACGCCGCCCACCCCCCTGAGCCGTTCAGGCGCAAGGAACTGCACGCCAAAAGGCCAGAGAGGTTGTGGTCAGTGGCACAGCTCCGCCCCATGAGCGAGCACTGCTCACAGATCAGCAGTACATGCTCTAGCAGACGCTGCACCATACACTTTGCTGTGGAGATGGTAAGCTGGCAAGGTTCGCTACAGTCAAGACGTGACATGTTCCCCCCTGTGCGAAACGAGTGAAGTATTCTGAGACGTACAAACAGACAACGATATGCACTATGTCAACTGGGCGCTCTTCATGGCTCCGGTGGGCTCGGGAGATGTGCTGGAGGGCAACGAATGCGAGGCCCACCTTGGTGTCAGCATCTGGATCTTTGGGGTTAACCAGACCTGTGGGGTGCACCTGCACCTGATCCATGTCCACGAGCTGCCCGCCAACAGCGTGCCCCATGCCGATGCCATCCCCTGCACATTCACAGCAGACCGCATCCATGACACTCTTACCCATAGCAAGCAACGTCAATGGAATGACAGGTCGATGCACGGTAGAGAATACTAGGCGGGGTTTGTATGGGCTCCGCGTGATACGATAGCGGACGGGGAGTACGTGCAAGTACACGAGTGGTACGCGTACGGGCACAACTTGAGGCTGAGGCTGAAGGCGGTTCCCAGCCCGCAGGCGTATCACTCTAGGTCCACAGCAGCCCCTTGGTTGCTTGGATAGGTTACCACGAAATCATGGGCATACAGGCGGGTGTGGGAGCATGGCGCCCTGCCTGTAGCCCATTGGCCGTTTGTCGTAGCAAAGCCGTCCACGGAGGGATTGTGGGCGCGGAGCATGTCCCGGTTGGCGCCAAATCCACCGGTGGTCATGATGACGACGTCTGCGCTCACCGCAGTCGCCGGAGTGTCTGCATCGCCAGCGCCACCTCCTGAGCTCTCTGCAGCATGATAGGCCACACCTCCCACCCTGACACTGGCGCCGCTGCCTGTCTTCAGCAGACTTTTTGCCTGATGGTGGCAATTAGCGGGTCAGGCATGGCGGTGAGGGACTCGTTTGTTCGGGAGGCAGAGATTATGTCTCCGTTGGTCCAGCTTCTATTACCTCAATGACAGCGATGTTGCAACATGCTCATGGCAAGCAGGGTGTCAATAGGAGGGCGTGATTGGGCGTGATGCAGCGTACTTGGGCGGACGTTATGACCGTGATCTGGGGCATGTCTTGCACGGCTTTGGCGAGTTGGCTGATGATCACGTTGCCGATGTTTGGGCCAGCGGCGTTCGAGTGGGTCCGCTTGGTTGAGTGCCCTCCCTTGCAAGCATGAGCAGTAAGAGTGAGCATACGGAGCCACAGCGACAAAGCTGCAAGCCATGGCATCAGGCAGTTTGATCCATCAACGTATGCGCACCAGCTGAGTGAGCTTGCCCAGCTGCACGCCATGAGATGTCAGAAACTGGAGGGCGCTGTCACTGTTCCCCTGTCATAACGCGCACGGCACACGGCAATCAAGACCCTTGCAGAAGAAATGGCTGCACCGCATCCGTCCACATGGTTGCATGTGCGCAACTGAGCATCACGCCGTTCCACATTACTTATCTGGTACGCAGGGGATGCGTGTCTAGTGGGAGCGCAGGCAGCACTGCAGGCTGGGGCCTACCACAAGCCGCTCAACCAGCTCCGGCCGGCTGCGCCCCCCGCCCGACACCAGCGTGTCGTTAACGAACAGCTGAACCTTGTCCCCCGCAGTTTCTGTCAGGGCGTTAATCCCGCTGCTCGCCTTGGCGCTGTTGCCCCCAAGCTTTGGCTGCTTCTCGAGCAGCACCACTTCCACGTCGTTCCCGGCCTCCTCTGCGACCTGGGCGCGGCGGCACGTGCAGCGCGTCAACTGTCGCGCTGTCTCTGGCTGGGCTCGATGAAAGCCGTCTCCGCGCGGCTGCCAGCGCACCGGCCACTGAACAGGCGCGCACCTGCAACGCCGCCGAAAGTCCTGCGAGTCCACCACCTACCACCACCACCTTTGGCACTGCTGCAGCCTCGACTTGCGCCAAGCAATGCTCGTTCAGAAGAAGCGCGATAGTGAGAAAGGCGACGACGCAAGAAGCTCGCCACGACATCGAGAGCTGTGCCCCCGGGCGCCTCGCCGCGAGTCCCTTGCAGCGCGGCATATCGACCGCAGGGCTGCTTAAGGAGGTATTGGAAACACGTCAGCAGGGAGGGCGGCGCACGGCAACGGCTGGAGGTCGAGGGCTTCACCAGCTTTGTCACTGTCGTGCAGCACTACTTATAGCGACCCTTGGAAGTGGCTGCACTGTGTGATCAAGATTATTTGCGCTGCGCTGCTGATATAAAGGAGGAGGCAACAGGCTGCATGACGTCACGTAATAACCCGCGCCCCTGATGACTATAACGGAGCGTCGCCTACCCAGGGCTTTCCGTAACTGGATTTCCGTAACTACGACTGCCTAAACGGCCGTCGTAGAGACGCTGCAAAGGGTTTCACTGGTGCCAGTCCTGTCACGGGGGCGGAAAAAAAAACAAAAAAAACCCGCGCCCCGTACTGATGGGGTGCATCCATGCGCTACTGCCGTTCGCCGCAGCTCGCTAATAGTATCGCCCATTGCTCAGTTTACTTTGCCGTTTCGATCTCATCAGAATTAAGGATATTATATAAAATGCGTTCGGGAATAAAAGACAATATTAAGAAACTTGATTGTAGTTTTCAGTAAGGATTAGATAGTAAAGTTCGCCGGGGACATCGGCCGAAGCCGCCGCAGCACTTGACCTCTTGCGTCAACTGCAGTCGTAGGTCTGGCACAGTCCGTAGACCATTTTGCCTCATTCGAAGTAATGCGTCAACCGGGTAAATCCAGGACACGCCGGGACGATATTGCCGAAATACATCGACCAGAAATCGATCGTGGGACCTCTCGCGCACGAGACGACCGCTCAAGCGGACAAGGGATGATCAACCTTCGTAGATGTTGCGTACATATCAAGACATAGCCGTTCACAAATTGTCCGAGGGATGCTGTAGTACTTTTGTTGGAATCTGCCCGGATACCCTAGCACCGGCCGGGCACAATAATGTCCCGCGCGCCTTTCCGCGCGCGTGCCTGTCTTCTCGCCCGCCGGGCGCTCTGCTTTCACGCTCTTCCTGTCCATAGTCCCCGCAGCTCGAGCCCGGCTCGCTGCTCCCACTGTAAGATGCTCCGAGCACTTCCACTCACCATCACCTCCACGGTTGAGCCGTTCAGGTTATGGGCCCTCACACGTCACGTGGGCGCGAGCGGGTTATAGTCCGGAGTCGTTCGAAAAACGGCCGAGGCGGCTGCCACAAGGGCGCCGAAAACTAGCCCACAAGGGGCGAGGGATGCACGCTGAGCCTCTGGGGCCATTGCACAACCCTCCCGACACCGTATCGGGGTTCCGCCTACCGGCCCGAGAGAGCCAGCCTCTGGGGCTGTGCTCAACATACCGTATCGGGGTTCCGCCTACCGGCCCGAGAGAGCCAGCCTCCGGGGCTGCGCTCAACCGACAAGTTCCCGGGATTTTGTCGATCCACTGCTGTACTTAGCTTTTAGATTCAAACCTCAAAATAGAATTCGAAAACACACCTTGCGTCGAGCCAGGCCGTCACACGTCGTGGTTCCACTAGCAATACCGGAGGCAGACGGCGAAACGACCGGCAAGCCCGCTGGTGGTTTTTGCATACTGGAAGGACCGCCGGACGACCGTCGCGGAGCTGCTGTGCGGACAACCGGACCCCGGACAGCGATAACACAGTGGAGCGTTTCAGCAGAGCGCGTTGTTTACCAGCCATCCAAGATCGTCGCAGCGAGAACCACACGCGAACCGCCCAAGCGCCTACCTACCCAAGTCCAGCCTAGCACGTCCTGCCACCTTCGACGAAGTGAACGACCAGTGTGGTGCCGCTGGCCACTCGCCGACCGCGCGTATTGAGCTAGCAACTGCGAGGCAGCGCTGCTGTTGGGTGTCAATAGCTGAGCTACGAGCAGCCCGCCTTGTGCTCCCCCGCCTGCATTGGCTACCATCCGTTTGTGCTCAGCAGCCCCGCCGCTCGCGGAGAGGCTGCCCGAAGCATCTTGCGCAGCGCATTGCACGGCATCGCCCAGCGCATTGCACAGCATCACGAGGATGACGCCTCGCGGCCTCATCACCAGCCAGCTCCAGCTCACCAGCTCCACAGCGGGGCGACAGTACAGCATGGAGTGCAACGCACGCGGAAGCGCGTCGCCCGGAAGCTATTAAGAATGCGCATGTATAGAGTAGTTGCTATTAATTACTGCTGCTATTCAGTACTGTATTAGCGCCAGATTCCGACCATTGTTCCAATTGCACATAGCGGTCAAACGGAGATGACCCCCGTGTACAATTGAGGGGGGCTGTTGGAATCTGCCCGATACCCTAGCACCGGCCCATACCCTAGCACCGGCCCAAGCGCCTTTGCGCGCGCGTGCCTGTCACCCGGCCCGCCGGGCGCTCTGCTTTCACTCTCTTCTTGTCCACAGTCCCCGCAGCTCGAGCCCGGCTCGCTGCTCCCACTGTAAGATGCTCCGAGCACTTCCACTCACCATCACCTCCACGGTTGAGCCGTTCAGGTTATGGGCCCTAATATGATTGTTCCAGTATGATTGCTAATTCTCTTGGCGTGCTTATTGCAGCGCTCTATTAGTCTGATTTGCCGACGTCTGTTCGACTTATCCCTGACGATTCTGAGCACCATGACCCGTCTTCACCGTTATCTGCTACTCGCAGCTGCAGTCTTAATAGTGCCACCATGCTATGATCGCGAGGTTGGCCCTTCGGATATGGCCTCTCGCCGTTCGGCAAGCGCGTCGGTCGCTCAGCTGGAGGACGCTATCAAGGAGGCTTCTCGCGACATCAAGTCTGCCGAGGAGCTACTTCTCTCCACCGACGGACAGAGACCCCGTGAACACTACCGCATGCTCATCGACACCTGCACCACCCGTAGGACGGCTCTCGAGGCACCGCTGGACGCTTTCATCCCTAAGGGCGAGGAGGCTAGCAGAGCTCCGGCGGCGGACGCCAAGGGCAAGGCTTCTGCTTCAGCCCCTTCTTCTATACTCGTCGCCCGAAAAGTCGCCCGACTCCGACGATGACGACTTCAACTTCTCCAAGCTTCATCCTCGGGAACTTCCTGAACTTCACGATGGCTACAAGGAGGCTGAAGATATTCAAACTCACGTTTTCCGTACCCAACAGTTTCAGTTTATGGCTCGTCTCGTGTTTCATATTACATGGCAGCTTTACTACGATACAATGCTCGAGTCACACCCGGATATGAAGAAAGAAGTCCTGGCCAAACGCCCTGTCCGTGTAGATGAGATTAAGTCGTCCACTTAAGAGCGGCCATCCCTCGCTTCCTTAGGAATATGCTTCGTAGCACATACCAAGAGAGGATGGTTCTGTGCCTTCGTCAAAAATGATCCGCTGACACTGCCAACGTGTATCGTAGCGATGATGTTTGCGGCCCAGACATAATTCTGTCTCTCAAAGATAGAGCTCGTGAGGCAATGAAGCTGACGAAACCTACTATTCCCAAGGCTGAGCAGAGTTCCTCCAACACCGGAGGCGGTGGTGTTGGTGGTGGTGGTGGTCGTGGTGGCGGTGGTGGTGGTCGTTATGGTAGCAGGTGTGGGTACTACAATAGTTTCGACCGATTAGCTATGGCTTCTGTGATGGCCGGTAGCTTGCTGGCTCAACAGAATAAGCAGCATGCCTATCAGCTTGCCGGTGGTCGCGTCATCGGCCCTTGCCATGGCTGGCTGCGGTGCTTTGTCCACCTGGAGCACAACTGCCCAAATGCCAAGTAGGGCTGATTTTCAAAACATCTCAGGATGTATATTTGGAATACAAAACCCATGTAACCAGGCAGATCGCCCGTGCAATCGGCCTGGCCTTCTTGATAGCATCCGCCGCTTCCACCGTTCCACGCCCCCTGCCTGCCGTACTCGTTCTTTAGGGCTGCAAGGCGTGGGTGGAATCAATCACACACATCCACCACCGCCGAGATGTACAGATTCTGCAGGTGGATTCCTCAAAGGCTCAAAGCCAGGGTTTTGCAGGTGCACCAAGCCGATTTCCCTGACCACAGAGCTAGGGCAAAGCCAACCTCCTCTTCAGATTTGTTGCAGAGCCCAGAACACCTCGACATCCTCTATGTGCCCAGCTGTTGAGAATGAGTAGCCAGGTGCTAGCCAGTGCTACTCTGACGGCATGATGATGAATGTCGACGCAATCCGCATCTAGCATTTAAAGTTTCTAGGCTCGACTTATGGCTGCGTTGGGAAACGGTGCCAATTTGAAGCGGGGCCAACACTGGAAAGACCGGAAACCAGCGCAATATGTAGCACATTGCAGAACTAAACATCAATAGCTAATCGCACACGCAACAGAACATGCGATGCTGCGGCTTGCTCACCACTGGTGCTGAGTTGCAGCACCAAGTACAAGTGAGAACGTCGACGGCCTTGCTGTGCAGACCCAGGCACTGGGGGCACGGTGTCGTTTCAGAAAGTGCTCAAGGCAGTTGCTGAAAGGCAGCACAGCAAGACCAATGTCCACCTACTGGAAGCAAGCGACTGGAATTATTACTCAGAGACTGCGACGAGGACAACATACACGGGGTAGACTCAATGAGGGTAACGTGCGACAGACCAAGCACTTCCTGAATTGTGTCAAGTTGGCCTATTTCACAATGCGAGAACAAGACAGCATATTCTATCTGCACCGGATTCTGAGCGTCAGGTGGGGAGCACAGCGATGTCCCTGGCAGCTACCACGCCTGTTTCGGGTGGCTTCCAGTAGTTGCGCATGTCATTGTTTCATGTTGCAGCATAGTTGTTCCACTAGTCCACGGTTGGCAGATAGTCGGCGCAAGCTACAGTTCCAGGCCACAGGGGACAGCGGCTTACAAGCCATTGAGTTTGGCCGAAATACAGCAAATCGTCGCCCAGGCAGGCAGTACACTGCTGCTGCGCTGCTTTGCTCTGATGCAACACATCTCGGAAGCTATTATTATTACAAAACAGCGTTGTAGCAGGGCGTAGAATATATAACCTCGGCTCGCTCCCCTGTCCGCTATCGGCGAGGTGCTGACGATTTCGCAGGGGCGTCAATGCCTTCAACCTTGTGTGTGGCAGGGCGCGAAGCTCGGGCCGGGGCGGCTGCAAACTACAGCAGAGCTAATCCCAGGCGCTCCTTGAATGCGCTCACAAGAAGAGACTCCGGCTCTCGGCGTTGCTGAGCATAACAAGCTCGTTGTAGTTCGTCATGTCTACAGCAACACCCAGGACGAAACGGGCAACGCTCAGCGCTGAGACCCCGGGCGTCGGGGGTCGGCGCTTTCCATTTTCAAATATATATTCAAATAATGCTGCAGTGTGAAAATACGAAATATGGCAGGCAGGGCAGGGGTGCCTCACCGAAGCTGTCACCGAAGGGAACCTGCTTCTCCAGGGAGACGCTGCCGTCGCTCTCCACGACGCCGAGCACCTCGGCGTACTTGGTCTGGAAAGGGGACGACTGGTCGCGCACCTTGACGGTGACCGGCTGCTGATCGGCAGCCATAAGGCGCACGAAGCCGTCCTCCAGCGACAGCACCTCTCCCACTAGCAGCACGCGCCGCCCCACAAACTGGCGCAGCAGACCGGCGTTTACGCGGGGGGTTGGGTTGGAGATATCCATGGCGGGGCGCGGGGCAAGGACAGTTTCCGCGGGTAGTGAAGAGATGGGTGTGGCAGTCGTTGGGCGTGATCTGAGAGCTCCACTGTCGGGTCTATGGGCTCACTTCGGCGTGGCTGTGCTCAGCTCAGCTGTCCTGCGCCGCGCGCTCTGTCGATATCATTTATCTATGCGCGCGCGGCGCGCAGCAATTCGCAGCGCAGCGGCATGTACAAGAACTGCCGTCAGTACTGTGTACCAGTACCGGGTACCAGTAGCGGTGCGGGTGCTCAAAGAATATAGGGTGCACCTATATATGTAAGCAGGCAACTGTACATATCGATAAAATATGATTAGATTACAGTTACAGTACCTGTACATTTAAATGGATATGTTGGAGTGCGCGGGGCGCGGAAGGATATTTCCAAAATATAATATAAACGAGTCCATCGTCCTGTATTATACTGTATTGCGGCGGTACCGACTACTCGTCCTCTTACTACTTCGTCGGGGCAAATATTTAAATATTTCAAATTCAAATACTGTAAAATCCCACCGCCCCCCGTTGGGGCTAGACCTAGCGCCATACCCTGAGGCCCTGACATCCCCACTGAGTTTGATTACATGCGCTAGCTGCAAAATTCAAGAAATCCATGCAGAAATCCAGAAGAAAATCCAGCTACGGGCCACACGAGGCGGGAACCGCCATGACAGCCACCAATCAGGCATCGCCACCAGCCAGCCGCCGCTCCACGCAGTAGGGACGCTCTCCCCAACACACAATCCCGGGCCACTCCAATACCGGCACTAGGCCGAATGTGATGTGGAGGCGCCAACAGGACAGGAAGGGAGAGAGTGCTCAACGAGTAGGGAATGGAGAGCCGATTGGGCCAGCACCGACGTAAGACGCCGGTGTCCAGTGCGCGCTGTTCCGCCCAGCGCCAAATCCGCCGCCGGCTCGGTCGCGTCCCCATCCGCCGAACGTAGAACTTCCTTCCCAGCACAGCATCCCGGGCCACTCCAATAGCGGCACTAGGCCGAATGTAATGAGGAGGCGCCGACATGACATGAAGGGAGAGGGTGCTCAAAGAACAGCGAACGGGGAGTTGACCGGACCAGCAACGACGTGAGACGCCGGTGTGCAGCCCGCGTTGTTCCGCCCAGCGCCTGATCCGCCGCCAGCTCGGCCGCGTCCTCTTCCGCCGAACGTAGAACTCCCTTCCCAGCACAACATCCCGGGCCACTCCAATAGCGGCACTAGGCCGAATGTGATGTGGAGGCGCCGACAGGACAGGAAGGGAGAGGGTGCTCAAAGAATAGCGAACGGGGAGTTGACCGGACCAGCAACGACGTGAGACGCCGGTGTCCAGCTCACACTGCTCCTCCGCGGCAGTGGCAGCACGGGCGGGGCCAAGGCTACCAAGGCGCCACCCGTGCACGATCCCCGGCCCCATCCCCAGCCGGGGGTGGAGGCGGAGGAAGGGCCCGCGATTCCGAGGCCCGAGGACGGTCGTCGGGCCCGCCCATGCAATGGGTGGGTGGGTTGAATGATGTTGAGTGATACGTGAGCATATTGTATTCGTTTGCGTAACCATCGCTAACAGGGTACGTTCTTTTGTATCCTTCAGGAACCTTCTTCCACCTTTAAGCCTATCTTGATGCGTCCCTGTGCCTTGTAGGCTTTCATCCGACCATATGCTGAATGTACTTCCATGTACAGAGTTCCCAATGACCATGTTCAAACTGTATACAAGGAATAATCCTTACCCTTATTCGTGCAACCCTGCCCGGCCTGGCCTGGCCTGTTGCAACGATCGAACGCAACAGATTGTAGAGTATACCGTGTTACCGTCGCATTGTACATACATGGCACCTTAGCCTAGTATTCCCATTGTATGATGTATGTGCTTCATCTCAAATTTGATCAACCATACAGTACTCGTTTAACAAAACAGGCTGGGTACAATATGCATTATCCATATCGCTGTAGTCGTGGCATTACGGATAGGAGTGTTGGGATGCGAATACCAGTACATGTTCTCTATTTAGGTTCCCCGGGATGCCGCTCTCGCTGCCTACACGTACTTGCTGCGACTCTTCGGCATCCCTCTCTGACCAAGGGCAGTTGGACAATAGCTGCAAGCTAAGCCTGCTGATGCTGAACCTATCCCCATATTTGCGACTTTGCGCGACTATGTGTTTCAGAGGCTCTCGCAAAGCAGCTGACGATACATGAGTCACTCCCCCGCACTTGCAATATACGTGCCTTGGGGGTGGGGGCATGCGAGTCCCACCTCGGCAAGCACCTCCACCTGAAGCGCGACTGGTATTTGCATGTCAAAAGGGTTATGTGTTGAGTGGAGAACATGCAGGAACCTCAACCTTTTGATATATGCATCGGACATCAAGATTGCTGGAAGGCAGCTTCCCTCTCGCAGCCACTGTCCATCACAATTGTTGGTGCTCACAGCCTCTCTGAAATGTACTGTCTGGCTGCAAGGCAAGCTCAGAGTGTCAAATGTTGCTACAAAATGCCATCTCTGTTGAATGGCCGCGTGACACCACTTTGGCTGTTTGGTATGGCTAGGGGCATTGTGGTGCTGCCCTGCTGTGCAACGAGGCGCCCATGACTTGTAAGCAACAACCCCTTACCGGTGGCTAGCATGCGTACTTGTGTGACCAGCAGAAATTGAGCATTGCCCCCTCCCCCATTTAGCTGGGTTACAACACCCTGGGACCTGGCATGACACCGAGTGCTCAGAGCTGCCAGCAAAGTATGGAGTCATTGCCATGCATGGCCCAGAGCATTGGGCCAGCGGCTTCCCAGCGCAGGGAGAGCGTTGCCCACAAGGCGGTGCATTTTTGTTAGAAGCTATTGTCAGCTTGCACTGGGTGTTGCTACGGTCGCCGGTCGCTGCCTCGAAGTTGTGTGCTACACCGCCGACGCTGCCTCGCTTTCCGCTTCCGACGCGGTCTTGCCCTCGCCCACGCCCACGCGCACGTACTTTGTCAGTCTCAGCTCCACGCCCAGCTTCACGCCAGCCTCCTTCACCACCTTGCTAATAGTCTTGCTGTCATCCATCACAAACTTCTGGTCCAGCAGGCACACCTCCTCGTAGAACTTGCTCAGACGGCCCAGCACCATTTTCTCCACAATCGCGGGCGGCTTGCCGCTGGCTGCCGCCTGCTCGCTCAGCACCGCCGTCTCCGCCTCCAGCGCCTCGGAGCTGACGGTCCCACGGTCCAGGAATGCTGGCTTGGCCGCCACTACGTGCATCGCCAGCTTGCGGGCCAGATCGCCCGCGGCTGCTGCGACAGCACCCTCCAGCGCCGAACCGTCAGCGGCCTCCAGGGACACCATCGCCCCGATGCGGCCCAGGCCAGGTGCGGGACTGCTGTGCAGATAGGTGCCCAGGGCGCCATTACTTTCCACCAGCAGCGCCCGTCGGAACTGCACGTTCTCGCGCACCGTGCCTGCCACCTCCGCCACTGCCTCGCCCACCGTCTGACCGTTCGGGAGCCGCACTGCTTCAACTCCCACAGGTAGAATCTCGCACGTTGCGGCATCTACCGCGGTGGCGTCAGCAGTCAGCGCCGCCTGGGCCACATTTCCCAGCAGCGACTGGCGCCCGAGCAGAAGGGCAAGGGGTGGAGAGGAAAGAAAGGGGGGGGGTCCAGTCATCAGCACGCCTGGCCTCCAATCCTCAAGCACATCTAGCACAGCCAGCCCCCCATCGGCCAAGCATCCGTACGATTCTATTAAGTAAATACAGACAGGGGAGACTGCCGCACCTGGAAGGTGTCATTGCGCGCCACAAAGTCCGTCTCACAGTTGACCTCCACCAGTGCGCCGCGGCCGGCGCCCTCCGCGAGCGCCACCAGCCCCTCCAGCGTGGTGCGGTCGCCCTTCTTAGCCGCCGCCGCGAGGCCCTTCTTGCGCAGCGCGGCAAACGCCGCCTCCATGTCCCAGCCTCCCTCTTCCAGCGCAGCCTTCACGTCCTGAGAGTCCGGCAGCACGGTGGTGGTGGGTGGATGCGATAATTCAACGGCAGTGCCGCTGGGATGGCCCGAGATGGATGATGATGATGGGTGGCTGCAGAAGGACAAGTTGATATACATACGACCTTTATCGGTGCGCCGCTGCGAGCGCGCAGCTCCTTCACGAGCGCCATAACATCTGGCTTTGAGGCCAAGTGCCGGATCGCGCCGTGCGCGGCCTGCTGCTGCTGCAGAAGCCATAGGCCGCGCAGCTGCTGGCGGTGCGCCGACATGAATCGATGTAGCAGCATCGCGTCGAGCCTGGATTGCGGGCGAGACGCTTTTGCAAAGGCTTCGTTTTGTTGCAGGCCAACGCGTCTTACGTTCCTTCGGTATCGCTGCAGGAAAGTGCCGTCGTGAGAGGTGGCAGGAAACCAAGCTATGAACGGAGCGATCAGGTGGCTACGGGATGATGGTGGCGCGATCGAGGACGGAGCGATCCGGCACCCGTACCGGCCTCTGCCCCCGGCTGATGCTGCGCTTGGTTATCACGGGGTACCCGTAGAGTCTGCGCCCGGGAGTCTGTCGCCGCTTTTGTTTTTCCCGCCCCCGGGACAGGAATGACAAACAGCGAAACCCTTGCAGCGTCTACGACGGCCGCGCTTCCGCAGCGATCCAGTTGCGGAATGCAGGAGGCGACGGGCCTGCTGCGTTTAAGGATGAGTCCAAACCTGATCGTCCTTTCTTGGTGATTTCGTAATATTGCCTCCTGCTGCTGGCTCATGTAATTGATTAACTAATCCTTAAGTCAAAACCCTAATCCCCGAAGCATTCTGCAAGACAAATTTGATCTCGCTGCAGCAGGCTTTAACCCCGGGAGGATTTCCAGGGTTCCGGGCTCCTTTACTGGGGTTAAGGGAGCGAGTTCGCGATATGAAGGGGTGTGCGAACTGGATGCGAAACTGGTGGATTTTAGGCGACGTATCAGTTTGCGAGGGTGCGCGAACCCAGCCTCATTCCCCGGACCATAGCAGCCGCGCGCCGCAGCGCGAAAAAAAAAGTAGAAAACTCTCAGCAAAGTAAACGTTTTTGCTGCCGCGGCCGCGCTGCATCGCTCATGCAGCATTGCCGGCAGCGCCGCGCCTCGACCTCACAACATACACCGAACACATGTAGTCAGATACATGACGTTGATGGTTGACCACTGCGGTGGCAATGCCTCCGTGGCTCCGATGGGATACATCGGAATTGTCAGCCTGTCGGCGGGTGTGCGCATTGAGTTGGATGCAGGAGTGGATCATGCCGGCGCGTGGTGCCGCTGCCCCCGCCCCCGCGAAGGCGAAGGAGAAGGTAGGCAAGGACATGCATAAGGAGAAGCGCCACTACATAGCTGCTGTCGGTGGGGGATGGAGACGTTGCGGCGCGGCTCAAGGGAGAGTCCGAGAGTTAGCCTCCTTAGCCAGGGTGAACGGGCTTTCTCAAACTATGCATACGTATTGGTTTATAGATAGCGCCCCCCACCGGCAAGCCCCCCCCCCCCCCCCCCCCAGGCAGCTTCAACTACCTTAGACTAAAACCCCCGACACGGCCCCACTTGCCGAGTCGCCGCCGGAGGAGGAGGTGCATGAGGCGGTGGGACAGTTCTATCTAGTTAGGGTGTGGGACTGCCGGCGCTCGCCAAAAGGGTGCAAAGCGTGCAACGCGAAGGTTGATGAGAAAGCAAAGGCTCAGGCGGCGGGAGCCCGCGCCGCACCTATTAGCCTGCGCCCAGCAAGAAGCGCCGCCATTGAACGGCTGACCGCTGACGACATGAGCGGCTGGACCACTTGTAAAGCTCTCAAACTTAAAGGAACCTTTAGCGTTGAGCACTTCATCGCGTCTCCGAGTCTCCGCCCGCAGCCGCCGCCGCCTCCAGCAGGGTCCCACCCAAATTCCACCCGAGTCCCACCCAAATCCCATTTCATTGCTGCGCTACTAGGGGAATGGGACAAGATTATAGCGTAAACGGTACATGCCACTATACTTCACTTATGACTCACCGAAAATGGGTAATTTACAAGCTTTAAACCCTGTGCAGGTTTTTAGGGTTCGCGTGTACTGGCGCAAAGTACATGATCACTTGGTGGCGGCGCAACGAGGCAAAGGCGGCGGGTCGAGGCAGGTTCTCCGAAGGTAGGTAGGTAGGTAGGTTGCCGCGAAGTCGAGGCAGTTCTCCGCCTCCCACACCTGTCTAACAGTTCTCGTTGAAACAAGTAGGAAGTAGGGCTGCGGGGTCAGTATGGGTTCCCCCTTGCGGGCTATACACGAACTTCGCGCTGCACTTGGGGAGGTGCGGGAACTCCTTCAAGATCATGAGGGAATGTTGAGTAGGGAAGTTCTCGAGATGGCAACAAGTTGTATCGGGTCTGCCGTCGGGCGGCCCGTCTCCTCGCGTGGGGCAGCCTTGCGTGATGTTGCGAACTTGGAAGAGTCGTTAAGGGGGGGTGGCCAGCGCCCCCCTGCGTCTTTGGCCGAAGTAGTGGCGTCTGAAGAGGGTGCCGCAGGCAGCCCCGGTATGCAAGGCAGCGCTAAGCGTTCCGACACGGCAGTTACAGGGGCCACACGGCCCACCCCGGCTGGGGCTGAGGTACAACCACACCATATCGGTCACTGGCTTCATGCCGAAGACGGCCACACTGAATATGCCGACTACAAAGCGGTCAAGTCGGTAATCTCAGGCCTCTCTACTAATTGGCGGTTCTTGTATGCCTCGGCGGCTATATAAAGGTATGCTGCCCCTCCTCAAATAATGTCCGCGTGCAGGTAGCAGTCACCTGCGGTTGAACCAACGGATACATTGCAGCAAGGCCGCCCACCTTGCGACTGGCGTCGCTTCTTTTGAGGCCGGTTGCGACTATGCGGCAGCAAGGCGAGGGGGTACATACGTCGCTCGTGCAGCTAGCAGTCGGGGGGATGTGGGGGGATGTGGATGATCCCGGGGGGATCATGGGATGTGATAGGTTGAACGTGCGATGGCGACATAAGTAGCAAGCCATAAAAATGCAAAGGTGGACAACAACATTATGTCGCAGCAAGGCCGACCACCTTGGCGACGTGTGTCGCTTCTTTTGAGGGCGGCTGCGACTCGTTGGCGGCGGGCGAGGAGATGCGTCGCTTGTGCCAGATTTTGCACTCGGGGCTGTGGGTCGAATGTGCGATGGCGACATTATAATTAGCAAGCCGAAAACTGAAACAGCCCAGCATAGCCTTACCTCGCAGAAAGGCCGCCCACCTTGGCGACTCGCGGCGCCTCTTGCAAGCCGGCTGCGACTCGTCGGTAGCAAGGCGAGGTGGTGCGTCGCTCGTGCCAGCTTTTGCACTCGGGGGCTGTCGGACGAACGTGCGATGGCGAACATAATTAGCAAGTCGGAAACTAACTAAAACAACCTAGCATAGCCTTACAGCATCGCAGTAAGGTCACCCACCTTGGCGACTCCCGGCGCCTCTTGCGAGCCGGCTGCGACTCGTCGGCAGCAAGGTGAGGGGGTGCGTCGCTCGGGGGCTGTGGGTGGAACGTGCGATGGCGACAAAATTAGCAAGCCGGAAACTACATGAGCCTATAACCCATAGCCTCACATCACAGCAAGGCCGTCCACCTTGGCGACTTGCGTCGCTTCATTTGAGGCCGGCTGCGACTCGTCGGCAGCAAGGCGAGGGGGTGCGTCTCTCGGGGGCTGTGGGTGGAACGTGCGATGGCGACAAAATTAGCAAGCCGGAAACTACATGAGCCCATAACCCATAATAGCCTTACATCACAGCAAGGCCGTCCACCTTGGCGACTTGCGTCGCTTCATTTGAGGCCGGCTGCGACTCGTCGGCAGCAAGGCGAGGGGGTGCGTCTCTCGGGGGCTGTGGGTGGAACGTGCGATGGCGACAAAATTAGCAAGCCGGAAACTACATGAGCCCATAACCCATAATAGCCTTACATCACAGCAAGGCCGTCCACCTTGGCGACTTGCGTCGCTTCATTTGAGGCCGGCTGCGACTCGTCGGCAGCAAGGCGAGGGGGTGCGTTTCTCGGGGGCTGTGGGTGGAACGTGCGATGGTGACAAAATTAGCAAGCCGGAAACTACATGAGCCCATAACCCATAATAGCCTTACATCACAGCAAGGCCGTCCACCTTGGCGACTTGCGTCGCTTCATTTGAGGCCGGCTGCGACTCGTCGGCAGCAAGGCAAGGGGGTGCGTCGCTCGTGCCAGCTTTTGCAATTGGGGGCTGTGGGTCGAACGTGCGATGGCGACATAATTAGCAAGCCGAAAACAACAGAAGCCCAGGATAACGTTACATCGCAGCACGGCCGCCCACCTTGGCGACTGGCGTTGCTTCTATTAAGGCCGGCTGCAACTCGTCGGCAGCGGGGGCAGGGAGTGCGTTGCTCGTGCTAGTTGTTGGAGTCGGGGGCTGTCAGTCGAACGTGTAATGGCAACATAATTAGCAAGCCGTATAAACATACAAAGGTGCACCACAACATTATATCGCAGCACGGCCACCCCCCCCCTCCACCCTGCCCTCCATCCCGCCGTTTCCGCATCTCTTACAATGGGCATGGTGGTTGTCGCGCCTTTAGCCTCCGAGCCGCTGGCATCCGGCACGCCCTCACCCCCGCCTAATTGCGAGCACAAGTCCATAGAGTGTGGCGCCGACGCGCCGGCTCCCTGCCCGCCGCTCTCCCCCGCGTGGCTATCGCCAGGCGTAGGCAAGCCCTCGGCCGCATCGCCAGCAGCAGCCGCCAAACTCGGCGACATGTCTGCCGCTGGCGGGCCCTGCCCCTGACCCGCCACTGCCTACGTATCGGCCCAGCTAGGTCCAATGGCCGGGGCCGCCACGCGACGAGAGCGTTTGGCATGCGGGTCAGGAGTATCGCCGCGAGGGGGTTCGTCGCTCGGGCCAGCTTTTGCGCTTGGGGTCTGCGGGGGCCAACGGTGCGATGGCGACTCAATAAGCATACCGCAGAAGTAACAAGTGCGCAACGGCAACAAAGGTGCAGCAGTTCCAACCCTCCTTGGTGACATGAGGCGCCCCTGTCGAGGCCGGTTGCGACTCGGGAGCAGCGCTTCGAGGGGGTGCGTCGCTCGGGCAAGCCTCTGCGCTCGGGGTATGCGGGGCCAACGTGCGATTTCGACTCTATTAGCGAGCCGTAAAAGTAATAGGTGCGCAATGGCAACACGTGCAACGGGGCCAACACACCTTGACGACTCGCGGCGCCCTTGTCGAGGCCGGCTGCGGCTCGGCAGCAGGCACGCGAGGGGGTGCGTCAACACAACTGCCATACAACACGACTGCCACTCCGAGTACCAGGTCACCCATGCGCGCATTGTCGCGTATGCCAACAGTAGGCGAGGATTGCTGCCCCAACCTTGTCGCTCCTTGCAAGCCGTCCACAGAGTTTGTTGTCGACTGAAGTGCGTTTCTGCGGGCGACAATGGGGTTTCCTGCGACTGCGACGATTCCAAAAGGTGCCGGCAGTGCAGCCACTTTTATCTATGGCGGGCACTTTTGCTTTGCATACATCACCAGGGTCTCAGGCTCCGCTGCGCCCGGCACCACTTCAACGGTGCCCACCCCATAGTAGAGCTGGCGATCCTGCGCTCCGCCCTCTTCCTCACGTCCTGGGGAACGATGGACGAGGACCGCGGCGGCTTGACTGCAGCGGATGGGACGGACTTGTGCGGTGCTCCGGGGGAGGTGGGTGAAGAGGTGGTGACGGGAGTGGCAATAATCGGCGGCGGATCGCTCCTCACGGCCGCGCTTGGAGCCAGCACCACCCTTGCCGCGTTTGCCCTTGCCTTTTCCCCATGTTTGCTTCTCCCGGCCTGGACAGGCGTCACCAAAGGATTGCCGCAACTGTGAGCAAACTGTGAGGGTCGTTCGGGCCTTTTGCAGCGGGGGCAGCGGGTGCGTCGCTCGTGCCAGATTTTGCAATCGGGAGGTATGGGTCGAATGTGCGATGGCGTCTACATAATCAGCAAGTCGGAAACTAAAAAACCCCAACATAGCCTTACATCGCACCAAGGCCGCCCACCTTGCGACTGGTGTCGCTTCTTTTGAGGCCGGTTGCGACTCGCCGACAGCAAGGCGAGGGGGTGCGTCGCTCGTGCAGCTAGCAGTCGGGGGGGGGGGGGGGGGGGGGGGCGGGAGGTCGAACGCGCGATGGCGACATATTTAGCAAGCCATAAAAATGCAAAGGTGGATAACATCATTATGTTGCAGCAAGGCCGCCCGCCTTGGCGACGTGCGTCGCCTCGGTTGAAGCCGGCGGCGACTCGTCAGCATCGGGCGAGGAGATGCGTCGCTCGTGCAAGGTTTGGCACTCGGGGGCTATCGGTGGAACGTGCGATGGCGGCATAATAATTAGCAAGCCGGAAACTGCAAAAGCCTAGCTTAACCTTACATCGCAGCAAGGCCGCCCACCTTGGCGACTCGCGGCGCCTCTTGCAAGCCGGCTGCGACTCGTCGGCAGCAAGGCGAAGGGGGTGCGTCGCTTGTGCCACATTTTGCACTCGGGGGCTGTGGGTGGAACGTGCGATGGCGACATAATTAGCCAGTCGAAAACTAAAACAGCCTAGCATAGCCTTACATCGAAGCAAGGCCGCCCACCGTGGCGACTGGCGGCGCTTCATTTGATGCCGGCTGCGACTCGTCGGCAGCAAGGCAAGGGGGTGCGTCGCTCGTGCTTTGCAATCGGGGGCTGTGGGTCGAACGCGCGATGGCGACATAATTAGCGAGCCGAAAACAACAGAAGCCCAGGACAACAACATTACATCGCAGCAAGGCCGCCCACCTTGGCGACTGGCGTCGCTTCTTTTGAGGCCGGCTGCAACTCGTCGGCAGCGGGGGCAGGGAGTGCGTTGCTCTTGCTAGTTTTTGGAGTCGGGGGTTGTCAGTCGAACGTGTAATGGCGACATAATTAGCAAGCCGTATAAAAATGCAAAGGTGCACCACACTACCACAGCATTACATCACAGCACGGCCACAACCCCCCCCCCCCCCCCCCCCCCCCGCCCCCCGCCCTCCATCCCGCCTATTCCACAGCTCTTACCGTGGGCATGGTGGTTGTCGCGCCTTTAGCCTCCGAGCCGCTGGCATCCGGCACGCCCCCACCCCCGCCTAATGCGAGCGCAAGTCCACAGGGTGTGGCTGCCGACGCGCCGGCTCCCTGCCCGCCGCTCTCCCCAGCCTGGCTATCGCTATGCGTAGGCCAGCTCTCGCCCGCATCGCCAGCGACAGCCAAGCTCGGCGACATGTCTGCCGCTGGCGGGCCCTGCCCTTGACCCGCCACTGACTGCGTATCGGCCCGGCTAGGTCCAACGGCAAGGGCCGCCACGCGACGAGAGCGTTGGGTGGGGGCACGTCGAGCAGACGCAGCCCTTGGTCGAGCGGGTCGGGCAGACCGGCGGGCCGCGTGCGGGGGGGAAGCGGGGGGGGGGGGGGGGGGGGGGGTGCTAGGCACCTCCATCGCGATGGGACCTACCCCAGCCTGCATGGCAGTAACCGATAGCGTGAGCTGCAAGTCTCGCGACATGGCAGGGAATGCAAGGCAAGTAAGGCACAGGGACGCAGGGACGCAGGGACGTAAGAGGCGGCAGCATGCCTACTCACCAGCCGTGCAGACCTACGCCGAAGGTAGGCGGAGTCCATTCATGTCACGGATCCGGGCGTTCGCGCCATTTTGTGTAAGGTAAGACCCTGCATGCCTGTGTCGCGTGGGATCCTTTCCTATGAATAGTCGCTAACTGTCTGCTGCCACGGCCCGGTTTGGGTTCTGGGCAGCCTTGGCGGTGGTGGAAAGGGATACCAGTAGCAACTAGTAGTACTGCGCAGCCCCCCCTCCACTCGAGTGGGCGGGATAAGGGATGGCGGCGGCGACGGCGAGTATACAGTACTGTGCGCTGTATATATATATATATGTCTGTAGTACATTGTTTTGCGCGCGAGCTAGTAAATTATCCCATTTTCAGTGAGTCACAAGTGAAGTATAGTGGCCTGCACCGTTTACGCTATAATATTGCCCTTTTCCCCGCTTACGTTCCCCGACGGACACACCGTGATATGCCCTATTGAACCTCGCTCAAGTAACATCGACGTAGTTCATGCCAACACTATGGCTCGTGAGATACTTAAAAAAGATCCCGACACCGTGTTCTTTTGCGCCGTGCTCCCCGAATACGACGCCACAGAACACTACTGCCCTTTCCGTAGATAATGATATCGCCGGTATTACTACCGACCAGTCTGCCGACTGCCGAGTATACCCAACAAATCCGTTCCCTTCTACTTAAACACAAAAGTATTTGCCTACCGTTGGACTGCCTCCCGCAACCCCGCCCGGGCTTCGATTTCGAAATACCCCTACTCCCCGATGCCAATGTACCACCCGGCAAAATATATCTTCTCTCCCCTGCCGAGTTAAATGAGTTTAAAAAACAGTTAAATGGCTTTCTGGACAACGGCTTTATTAGAGAATCGTTCTCACCTTACGCTGCACCTGTCATGTTCGCCCGAAAGGGCAATGGTGGCTTGCGCATGTGCATTGATTATCGCCAGCTACATAAATGTACACACCGAATAGAATTCCCAATCCCACACGCTGACATGCTACTAGATACGCTCTCCGGCGCTGCACTTTACTCAGCTCTTTAACTTGCCCTAGCCTATCACCAACTCCGTATCAAATAAAGACTTTGACTTTTGGAAAACATCATTTAAAACTCAGTTCGGTCATCAGTTCGAATGTCTAGTTATGCCATTCGACCTGTCTAAAGCCCCCTCGGCGTTCCAACGGTGGATGAATAATGCCCTTCAACTGCACAAAAAACACATTTATCCTTGTTTATCTTGACAATGTGCTAGTCTTTAGCAACTCACTCGATGAACATTTGATACACCTTGATGCCACTCTCATCCTCCTCGCCGGTAACGACATACAGCTGCGATTGCCCAAATGCTTCTTCGCCAAAAATGAGCTAGAATATTTGGGTCATATGGTTAGCCAACATGGCACACGCCCTTCCGAATATAAAATTGCTGCAGTTCGCGAATGGGCCCCGCCTAAAATCGTACAGCAAATACAACAATTCCTTGGGTTCTGCATTTTTTTTCGCAATTATGTCCACAAATATTCCCACATGGCGGCCCCCCTCTATTACATTTGCCGCAAGACTAAGAAATTTACTGGGGGGGGGGGGGGGGGGGGGGGGCGAACATGTCGCATGTAATGCTCTTAAAAATCAATATGTTCAGCCCCGGCGGTCTCAATGACTCCTTAAACCGGCCCAAACGCCGAGTTTGCAGTCTCAACCGATGCTTCAAAATATGCCTTGGGCGCAGTCTTACTCAGAAGGACTCCGCCGGCCACCGCAGACCATGCGCTAACTACAACGTTTTACAACCTGCCCACACTCGATACCCCACCTATGATCAAGATTTTTAGGTGTAGTCTGCGCATAAAAGGAATACGCTGCTACATCGAAGACGGCTTCCGCATGACTGTCATTACCGACCACGCAACACTCCGCCACTTTCCGATCAACCTGCGCTAGGCCGCCGTCACTCCCTATGGCTTAGTGTTATTTCCCCACACCTTGCTAAACACCCCCGCACCGGAAAACCCGTCCTACAAATCTTATATCGCAAAGGATCCCAAAATGAGGCTGATGCCCTATCCCGCCGTCTAGACTTACGCCATGACTTAACTAAACACGAAACCCAACTTCTTGACAAGGATCTGGAGGAGATGCATAATCCTCTCAATCATGCGCAACCTGCAAGTTAATCAAGAATTACTTGTTCGCATCCGCCACGGCTACACAACTGATGCAAATTATTATGGCAATTGCATTTTCATTGGCGTTGCGTCCGATACTAACGACAATTTGTACTAGATGGCTGATAAGGTCTGCTTGCCAACGTCGGATAAACCCATGCTTAACTTAATTATCCAAGAATTCCACGACGCGGCCGGTCATCCAGATGAAGAACGCACGCTCGCCAGCATCTCCAAAACATTTTGGTGGCCCCACATGCAAAACCATAAAAACTTACTGCCGCACCTACCCGACCTGCCAACGCGTAAAAAATTCCATACAGCGCGCCATACGGGCTCTCTGTCGCCTCTACCCATAGGCACACGAGCATGGGAAATTACTTCCATGGACTTTATCACCGGCCTGCGCTCCCCCACAAAATGGCTTCGACACTATCGCCACATTTGTCTGCACCTTTGCTAAGCAAACCCACTTCATTACATGCAATACTCACATAGACGCCCCCCAACTCGCCCGTTTGTTTATCGATAACATTTTTCGCGACCACGGCCTTTGCCGCACCATAATATCTGACCGCGACCCCCGCTTCACCTCGACCTTCAAGCAAAATGTGTTCCATTTTTTACGTACTAAATCTAATATCAGTTCCTCGTACCACCCACAAACAGACGGCCAAACCGAACGTACGCACCGCACCATTGAACAAATCCTCCGCTCTTTCGTGCACCAAAACCACACTGAATGGCTCAATAATTTGTCTCTCGCCGAGTTCAGATATAACAACGCCTATCACTCCGCAATTAAAGGCACCCCGTTCGAGGCATGCTACGGCATGAACCCACTTACACCCGCAGACCTCTTGTTTCAACATGTCAACCCGCATATCACATTGATATCGTTCAACGGATACAACATACCCATGCATGCCGTAATCACAGAAGAACTAAAACTCGCCGACGCATACCAAATAGCATATGCCAGTCGTAGAACTCGCCCCGACGAATTCACCGAGGGCGACTGAGTGTGGCTTTCTACACAACACATGCTTCGCAACCAACCAATTTGCAAATCCCGCCAACGTCACGTCGGTCCATATCCCGTCGTCCGCAAAGTTTCCTCCCAAGCCTACCAACTTCGCCTGCTTCCCAGCATGGCATGCCACCTCGTGTTCCGCATCTCTCGCTTGCTTCGCTGTGCATCCCTACACTACTCCCGCCGATAACACACCCGGCCGCATTGAGCCCCCGCAAAACGAATCATCGATGCCATTCGCGGCCACCGCATTGACCAACACTCGCCACACCATGCCCGCGGGCCTGCCTTAGTTTTTCTTGTGCATTGGTCGGGCTACAAGGACTCCCACGACTCATGGGAACCCTACGCCAACCTCAAAATGTCGATATGCTGCATGCCTATGCCCGTACCAAACCTTCCCTCCGACTTACATAACATGCTTACATAACATGATGATTATCGTGTCCTGTCCGCCAAATACCCCGCCCGCTTCCCTTTGCGTATCCCGTAGGGCTACTTTTTTGGGCCGGGATGGAATGTTAGGGTTACCACCAACATTCACTGCCTGCATACCCATACCCACACACCTACACCGTCATACTCAAACCACTCACTCCCTTATACTAACGCAAGAACATGCAACCAAGCTGCTCATCCGCCCACACACATATGCTTGCCACATGCCTGTCACATGCTTCCCACATGCCATGCTCTCACCAGCCATTACACCCCGATGACTTCCTGATGACCCCATGATGACAACTAGCCTATATTACATACATGAACCTAAATGCCGACGTGCAAACCGACTGCAAAACCGATAGTTGTAAAAAGACGTTTATGCCCTTGTATACTGTAACAATTCCTTTGATGCAAACCTTTTCCTTGCCAATGCCTCTCGCCTAAAGCTTACACGCTCCATTGCGGGCTAGTGCTCGAATTGACTGCAAACGCAGTGCGGGATCCCGTTGCGACGCCGCTCCACCGTGGGCTAATGGGCCGATTGAGCTCTTAACACATTGTGGGATCCCGCTAAGACTGAGGACAACCGCAGAAACCGTAACGCGGTCGTTTTTACATTCGTTTTATTTATATATATTACACTTTTATAGTACTATCTAATTAGCTCATGTAAATCAGTACACTAAATAACTATCTAATTATGTCCGCGCAAGTCCATGTGATACGGGATCCCGCATTAATGTATATTGGGAATCGCCATTACATAGCGAAGATGGAGTCAATCACAGCTGAATTTGGTGTTGCGTGCTCTCCTAATCATGTGCCGGAAACTATCGAAACTTCATTGTAAGAAGCATAGTTGCGGATAATTTCCCGCAATAATTAGCGAGGACGGTATTGCAGAGGCATGCATTGCGCAATGCTGGCATTAACCAAAGCGCACGGGGACCGCCATTACACAGCGAAGACGGAGTCGATCACGGCTGAGCTTGGTGGTGCAGCGTGCTTTCCCAGCCATCTGTTATGAACGGCCAAAGCGACGCTCTATGAAGCATAGCCGATGACCGCGCCTCAACATTTATGGACGGTATGGTGGCGGCGGCATAGTGCAACATTGACATTACCGGAAGCCCGGGAACCGCCATTACACAGCGAAGACGGAGTCAATCTGAGCAAAGGTTGGTGCTGCGTGCTCTCCTTACCATGTGCTATCAACAGCCAAGGGACGTTGTAAGAAGCATAATTGCCGACGACCGCACCCCAGCATTTAACGTGGACGGTATGGTGGCGGCGGCAAAGTTAGTGCAATATTGGCATTCCCGGAAGCCCGGGAATCGCTACTACAGAGCGAAGACGGGGTCAGTAACTAATGTGCGTTGTATTGCATGATGCGCCAAATTCATGGAGCCTATGGTACAAGTCTCATGCCGAAAGTCGTCAAACAATATGTGAGCTATTTTGGAGCTCACATCCCCGGGGCACTACACACAGTAAATAATGCGAGCATGTTGCAAAGTAAATGTTGCGAGCATGTGATAATTAACAATCATTAACAACCAATAGTGTTGTTAATGGTTTTATGTTTGGGGGGCTCCGAGGTCGAGCTTTATTGAAAAGCGCAGGCCAAAAAAAGCACTTCTCATATCACTCACATAAAAAGGGGGTGCTCGGAATAATGCAGTACCGTGTTCCACAATGAGGTCCTTTTCAACAGCCCACACAACGCGATATATCTCAGCGACTACGGACTGTAAGAGTAGAGATTTTGTAGCCAGCCGTTGTCATATGGCAAGAATAATTAAATAGTAAACTTATATTATGCATCCATATATGAAGAAGTAATTATCAGTCATCAATGAAAATAATAAGTCGCGAACATTATCATACTTATAACAACAACTTGACATGATGCACAGTATGGACATAATTTTCAGCAGATTTTGTGTATTAAACAGCAACAACATGTTATCCTGAGCATATATGATTACAATCATCAATGGCAAAACAGTTCAATATGAAAGCCAAAAAGGACGACAACCATTTGTTTCCATATATCAACCCCCCAACAGCAACACGGCAATGCGCAGCTAAACGGCAATACAACGATACCCCCTTGCAGCAACACAACAATGCAGCGCTATTCTATGACATGCAGGCATGAGCAATGCATTGATGGCCAATGACACACGGATTTGGCAAGAAAGGGCGGATGTCAGTTTATTACAACTGAAAGAAAATTGGTTCCACAAATGACAGCCGGGCATGTTTGTTGGCCGCAGTAAGCAAGCAAATGTATCCCCTCAGATCACCACATTGTTTGCTCCACAGAGACAAGCCCGAGGGCAATCATTTTGCCAGGTGGGCATCATCCCAGGGTGGCTCACCAGACCACACAACCACAAAACACCAACCAAAACACCAGCCATGATACAGAAGAAAACAAAGTTTGGAGCAACAACTGTCCAACCCTCGTCGTCATCGACAACAATCATGTGAAACTGCTGAGCAGCTCCATACGTCTGTGTAGTGCGTGCGCATGAACTGGATGCAATCCATGTTCATCCGCAAGGCGACAAGCATCTCCACCTCCTAGTCGCAAAGCAGCGTGTTGCCGTCGTTCACGACCAGGTTGCCAACCGAGAGGCAGCGCCGCTCGCAGAAACTCTCCGCCAAGTTGGCCCCCCAGCTGCCCACAAGAGGATGCAGACATAGCGGCAAACATAGCTAGGTAAGGGTCATCATGCTTTGCCAAGTTGTTGTAGATGGGGCCGATGTTGATGTGCATGAGCTCCATGAGAATGCGAATGCGATAGCCGGATATTCTGATCCTTGGCAACATCACTGTGCCAGTTGCACTAGGCTCCCGCCCAACTTCGTAATTGCACTGTAATACCATGAACTCATCATGTACTCTTACCAGTAATTTGACACTCGTCTGTAGTCATACCGTGACGTACTCGTAATAAACTGCATCAGGCGCAAATCACTTATCACCAACGCTATACACTCATAATTTCATGAAAGGACTACTGCATCTACCCCTGCCTGGAAGCCCGACAATCTCGCTGCGCTCTGGCCCAATCCGCGATAGCGCGCGCGCGGCACAACCAGTAGTGAGCGGGCGCGCGGCAGTCGGCGGCGAGGCGCGCGGCAGGGGACGGGCGGAATAAATTATTTACATCCGGTTTTGACCGGGACCGCCTCGGCGGCCGGCACGCTGCTCGCGGGTGGAGGCAGCGGCTACGGCGGCCCGGCGGCCGGCCCGCGACGACCCGAGCGCCCCACCGCCCGCCTTGGCCACGGCACCACCCCGGCCCCCCAGCCGCCGGCTTGGCGGGCTGCTCGGCCTTCAGGTCCGGGGGCTCCGGGCTTCTGCCCTCGTTGACGTCAACTGTCGACGTCGGGGGTCTGACACATCAACTGCGAAAGTCAGTATGCGTGTTGATTGCTTGTCGCGGCGGCGGTGGCTGTGTAATCGAACAAGTGGGAAAACAAACGCGACTCACCTGCGGCTTCCCAGTGCGGCGTCACCTCGCAGACCTCGAGCTAGCCTAAGGAATCTGAGTGTCGCGCGGCCAGCATTCGTCAAAGACAGCGCTGGCATCACTGCCTTGTCCTCAGCCGCAGGAGCAACATCAAAAAGTAACGCAGCACGGGGTGGTCAACGCATGTGACATTATAATCCTCTAAGTTACCCACCCACCGACTCACCGTACCTTTCAGGGTGAGCTCCAGTCCCCGACTCGTGGGAGTATGGCATGGACCGTCGACAGGGGCGTTCTGAACGCCAGTGCCCATGTCGGATTCCGTAAGGGGGGGGGCCATGGTACTGAGTTCAAGATCTGCGCACGCGTACGTAGCGTCGGGTACAAACGAGGTAAAATACAGCGAGACGATACCCTCATCGGACACTTGGGAACCATGATGGAGGGTGCTGGCGGACGAGCAGCTACGATACCGTCTGACGAGTGTGCGTCAGGTAGAAGCAGCCGCTTTCTAAAATAAACAAGTCCGGCGTCGCGCCTGGACGATTCGCGCTCCGCGCAAGTCGTCTTAATACCATACCTATTCTATCATTATGCTATATACAAATTATCATATAAAATAATGTTCCAATATAAATAAATATATATATATAAACATATTATGATAAATTGATAACATATTTTATAATTTAATATAGATTTAATATAATAATATATTACTATATAGTAGATTAATAATATAGTATATAACTGCAGTATATTGTATAGCGCAGATCGTAGCAGTACTGTAGTGCGAGTACCCGGCTTGATGCGTATCCATAGCGTAATATCCGCATAATTGTGTTCAGCCCTGAGCCATATCCCGTATGGCGACCGTATTTAGCGTGTAAGTAAGAACTCATGTGTCCTCATTTGACACAAACGTGCTCCAGGGTCGTAATTCGCTCGTAACTACCTTTCAACGGGGAAGGGTCCCGTAATGAGCATGTAATTCGACGGCACGCGTCTGCACAAGCCCAGTAAGCAGTAATGAGACAAACGACTGAATATCCCAATACGACGGGGCGACCAAACGGCTTGTAGTGCCGCGCAAGAGGCCGGTTGGCACACGGTGCACCAAGGCGCAAGGCGGCTTACTCCGGAGCCACAGGCAGCGCTAGCATGCACGCAGTCTCACATATCAAGAATCACGCAGGCTACTTCGTACAAGAAGGGAAATAGAAGGCGTGTCCCGCTGCTGTGCCATTCACATGCATGTATGCAATAATATATATGTCTATCATAGCATGCTCTGATATGATGTTTATCTTTGATGTCATGATATGCAGAACCCCGGGGCCATACAAGACTCCCATACATGTGTGCTGGCCTTCAAAGGGACCCGCCAGGGAGCATTGGATGAGCAGATGCGCATGTAGATCGGCATCGAGGAGTCAGGGGATGGGCTGTCCGCAGTGGTCACTGTTTTTGAGTCGGCGCTCAGGAGAAGGCTTGAGCAGGTCCCGGTGGCAGAGCTGCCCGGCGACTTTGTCATCAGACTGCGTGTCTTGGCAGATGCCACTATGATCTACAAGAAGGGGGAGGTGAAGATCACCGTGGTCGTGATCAAGGCAATCACAGAGCGCAGGAATGCACATGGGAAAGGGATAGATGGTTGGTCCATCAATAGCCCCAATAATAATTGCAATAAATTAGTGTGCTTGTATGAAGGTGCGATAGATGCATGTAATGCAGATTGTGGTTTGAAATTTTGCGGGCATCAATCCCACATCACTTACAATTGCATTCCTGCTGCTATCTATGTTTGGCATGCGTGAAGGTGGTGACAGCTACACGGACTTTATTGCCAAGGAGGGAGGCGTGATGTAGCAAGTCTGAAAGCTGCAGAGGGATGGAATAACGGCGCGGCAAGCAGTTCGCCGTGCTGCTGCGGCTTGGATCCGGGAGCATGGCTGCATCAGCGACTATCACTGCCAGGGGGTGTAGCACAGTCACATCGCAGTCAAGGATGCAACGAGGCGTCGCTGCAACAAGCACGAGAAGGACGACAGAGCAGGAGGTGGATCGTCACGGGCCAGGCCGGCACTGCAGCAAATTCACGCCAAGGCCGTGCTGGGGGTCGGGCTAGCACAAAATCGGCAGCAGAGCGCAGGGCGCACCGGCATAAGCACCCAGACAGCTAGATCTTCACACTGTGAGATTTAGATGTGACATACGGAAGACGAAGCACTACTACTAGCGACTATTATTTATCCGTGAAGGCTGCTGCTGGTGGCGGCACGTCCATCCAGTTACGTGCGAGTACATCCGGCGTTATTGCCGGCGGGCGATAAATCCTTTTTGTCATCATTCTGGTAGTCGTACTAGCCCGGTGGATTGTTACATGGCACTGACGTATAAGGTACAAGGTTGTCCGGGTGGTACAGGGTAGTACGCGATATATTTATTAAGCCGGTACCGGGTATCTAGTACGAACCCGGGCCCGATGGCGAGCGGTCCTGTGGATAACTACGACTATTAGTACATGGGAGCGCAAATCGCAGCCGTACTATTCGGTAACACTGGGGAATTTTGTGTACATTATAGCTAGTACTGCTGAACGGGCCTGCCAGCCGTCCGATCAAAGGTCATCAGATGGGCGGTTTGGCTGCCGTGTTTTGCCAAAGAGTGCTCACGTTACATAAATATTCGCGAGGGGGAGGGCGGGGGCAGGCAGCGGTTTGCCGAAGAATGTTTGAATTACAATGTTCGCGACAGCTGCCATCGGGGAATGTGGCCCCCCGGGGGGGGGGGGGGGGGGGGGGGGGGGGGGGGGGCGGGCGTGGTCCCCCCGCCGCCCCCCCGCCCCCCCCCCCCCCCCCCCGCCGCTCCCGCCGGGGAGTGAGGGGAGGGGGGTAAGGGGGCGGGGGCTACTGCTTGTTCTTGTTCTTGCGTGCCCGGGGGACCCTCCGCTTCGACGATCTCGCTGCCTCCGCCTCCGCCTCCGCCTCCGCCTCCGCCTCCGCCTGCGCCTGCGCCTCCGACTCCGCCTCCGACTCCGCGACCGTCAGTTTCTTACCTCGGCGTTTCTTCTCTGGCCTCTTCCGCTTCTTGTCATCCGTCAGTGTCTTCACCACCCCGGGAGGCTGTGCCGTCGACGACGCCGCCATGAGCTTCCTTACCTTCGCGTCGGGACGCCCCCTGTGCCCAGACACCCACAACAAGCCACAATCGTTTCGCCTTTAAGCGTCTGAGGATGCGGCCTCCTCGGCCACCACGAGTTACGCCGCTGGCACTGTGGAAGCCTTGGCGTTGAGGTGGGCCTTACGGCGCTCCCGGACGAACCTGCGCGCGGCACAAGTTAGCCACGAGTGGGTGCGTGCTAATGTGGAGGATGGAGTGTTTTGTTGCGCGCCCACCTTGTCACGCGTTTCCTCATGTCTTTCTCGTCCTCCTCGATGCCGGCGGCGCGGACACGCGAGACAACAAGGCTCGCCGCCCACTTTTGCCCGGGGGGGCGAGGTCGGCCATGGCGCTGTGAGCGGTGAAGGGGGGGGGGGGGGGGCGGCCGAGGTGGAGAAACTAACACCCAGTCGACGACCGCCTTCCGCAGCAGTCAACGACACATCGGAGGCGAGGAGCAGCGCGCCACTACTATTTATATGCACGTATTGTCAAGAGCTAGTCGGTGCGGCATTGTGTCGGTGTAATTTCGCAATGTTTATTGTTGAAGTAGCACGGCGTAATGGATACGGCGAGTGAATCCGGGATAATGTGTGCGACGAATGTGCGCGCGCAGCGTTGTGCGGCGGTGTGCGGCGGTGTGCACCGATGTTAATATAGTGTGAATATTATATCGGCCGTAGACGATCAGGTCTGGCAGCACCGCCCGTGCTTGTAAATAAGCGACAATGGATGTAGTCTCCCGCTAGTCTGTGCACCGCCAGTGCACTCCGCAAGCCTCGCCTCCATCCGCGTCGGAACCGGTAGTAAGTGTTGTTGTGTGCGCACATCGTGACAACATTACACGGTGGCAATTGCAATTATTAGCGGTGGATAATGTGAAGGCGTTTTCGAAATCGACAGAGAATGAGGCAGTGCTGGCGGAGTGCATTGGCGGTGCATAGTATAGCGTGTTGCTGGGGTTTTGGCTGCATCGGACGCCGTATTCCCACCCATCCGGCACGGAATGTCCGGTTTTCACACATTTGTGTGTTAATAAAGTGTGAATATTACGCGTCTTTTACGCCGGGTGGATGGGCATCCGGCGTCCGATGCACCCCAATTATTTGCAGCACGCTACTCTACGCACTCCCAACGCACTCCGCAAGCCTCGCCTCCATCCGCGTCGGAACCGGTAGTAAGTGTTGTTGTGTGCGCACATCGTGACAACATTACACGGTGGCAATTGCAATTAGCGGTGGATAATGTGAAGGCGTTTTCGAAATCGACAGAGAATGAGGCGGTGCTGGCGGAGTGCATTGGCGGTGCATAGAATAGCGTGTTGCTGGGGTTTTGGCTGCATCGGACGCCATATTCCCACCCATCCGGCACGGAATGTCCGGTTTTCACACATTTGTGTGTTAATAAAGTGTGAATATTACGCGTCTTTTACGCCGGGTGGATGGGCATCCGGCGTCCGATGCACCCCAATTATTTGCAGCACGCTACTCTACGCACCCCCAACGCACTCCGCAAGCCTCGCCTCCATCCGCGTCGGAACCGGTAGTAAGTGTTGTTGTGTGCGCACATCGTGACAACATTACACGGTGGCAATTGCAATTAGCGGTGGATAATGTGAAGGCGTTTTCGAAATCGACAGAGAATGAGGCGGTGCTGGCGGAGTGCATTGGCGGTGCATAGAATAGCGTGTTGCTGGGGTTTTGGCTGCATCGGACGCCATATTCCCACCCATCCGGCACGGAATGTCCGGTTTTCACACATTTGTGTGTTAATAAAGTGTGAATATTACGCGTCTTTTACGCCGGGTGGATGGGCATCCGGCGTCCGATGCACCCCAATTATTTGCAGCACGCTACTCTACGCACCCCCAACGCACTCCGCAAGCCTCGCCTCCATCCGCGTCGGAACCGGTAGTAAGTGTTGTTGTGTGCGCACATCGTGACAACATTACACGGTGGCAATTGCAATTAGCGGTGGATAATGTGAAGGCGTTTTCGAAATCGACAGAGAATGAGGCGGTGCTGGCGGAGTGCATTGGCGGTGCATAGAATAGCGTGTTGCTGGGGTTTTGGCTGCATCGGACGCCGTATTCCCACCCATCCGGCACGGAATGTCCGGTTTTCACACATTTGCGTGTGAATATATATAGTGTGAATATTACGTACGCGTCTTTTACGCCGGGTGGATGGGCATCCGGCGTCCGATGCACCCCGAATCTCACCAACACGCTACTCTACGCACCCCCAACGCACTCCGCCAGCCCCGCCTCTTTCCGCGCAGGTCCTACGTTCCATTGTATGTATATACATACGTACATGTACTGCTCCGAAACCAGCCCAAACTTAATGAGTGCACAGGTGTAAATGGGGGGGGGGGGGGGGGGGGGGGGGATGTGGCGGCGGGGCATCCACTCACACATACCCCGGCGATGCATGACAGATATTACATGCCGTGGCGGGTCGGCGGGCCGACCCGGCGAGCCGACCCGGCGGGGGGGGGGGGGGGGGGGGCGTCTATTCAACTACACGTGCGACAATGTCGTTTCGTGGAGCAGTATATGTGCCCGGCCTCATTTATACCGCCCCCTGCCTGCGCTGCATGGTCCACCCCTACGAATTACTTAGCACAAACCGCCATTACTTAATAGGAACCTAGCACAGCCAGGCTTATATGCCCGCTTTGCCGATCAACTTTCTACGCACTTTCCGTCCCTTAACCGCCGGACATGGGGGTTAAGCCGCCAGCCTCGGCAGTTGCTTAGCCAGACTTGGCATCCCGTACCGTGTCCATGGCTTCGCAGCTCTGCCGCCGGCACACGCCGAGTCCGGCGCTTGCTGCCGTGGGGTTGCGCACGCATGCACGCACGGTAATACGCCGCCGACGCCGCCACGCTTATTACTTCCACCACCTTCGCCAGCCGCAGCTTCGCACGCCTTTCCGCCGACATACGAAACGCACGAATCCCCCCCCCCCCCCGTCCCCGCGTCATGTATATTATATTCGAGGCGACTATGCGGGGCGCAGCACACGCCGCGGCTTGGGTCGGGGGAGCGGCAGGCGGCGGGAGCCCTAATGGCCGGGCAGTATCCACACCCACACAGGCACCGCCGCTCACCTCCGACGCGGATGAACCGCCTCCCAAAGGAAACATGCCGGTTGGTGGTAATCCCAGCAGGCGTGGGGTGCCGGCGCCGGTACTGGTGCGACGGAGCTGTAGTCGCGTCAGGAACCGCACCGCATGTGGAGCAACACATGGCTGTGCCGGCCCCACCTATGTCTAGGGCCACCTCCTCACAACACCCCGCCACGACGGCGTCGGCCACCGCCGACGGCGCCGTTGCGGGGGGGGACGCCCTGCCAGGCGACGATGATGCGCCTGGTGCGCCGCGTTAGGAGGCGGAGGAGGCCGTGGTCGAGGCGACTGATCGGGCTGAGGGGGTTGTCGAGGCGAGCGAGGCTGCGCTCGCGCCACCCGCCCCGCAGCCACCTGCGGGACATGCCGACTTGCTCGTCGCCATGTTGACCGGAGCACTACGAGCAGTGGCGGGAGGCGGCCACATGCACTATCATGTGCGTGTCCTGGCCGGACGCCCGTCATGCGTGGACTGCGGCCAACGGACGGACTGGGAGTGTTGCTGCGACGGCACCCCGGCTTTGTGCGGCCCCAAGTAACCATGCATGGCGACCCATCAGCGGGCAGTCCCCTGCCCGACCACGGCCACGGTGAGGGCGGAGTTCCGCCATGTCAGGGACGCGTTCCACGACGCGACTCGCGCCGCCGTGTGTGAGGCTTCCGAGAAGGCACGCGCGGCTGGTAGGGTGCGCAGGGTGAGGCGGCGGACGGCCCAGGAGCTGAAGGAGAGCGAGACATGCCGTCAGTGAGGTCGGGCGCAATGTCATTGGGTGGGGCACACGGACGTGTAACACTTGCACTTTGCGCGTACTGCTGGGTTACATCCAAGCGGTGTCACACTATGCAACCGGAAAGGCTGCGTTGCTACTGCAAACGATGCTACGCCTCACTCGGTAGCAACCGCTGCCCCGCCTATCCCACAGCCGCTGCCCCGCCCCCCCCCCCCCCCCCCCCCCCCTCGCGCACCGTCCTGCGACCTCGCGTGGATCCACGCCAGCAGCAGCTTGCACTTGCACTTTGCGCGTACTGCTGGGTTACATCCAGGCTGCGTCACACTATGCAACCGGAAAGGCTGCGTTGCTACTGCAAACGATGCGACGCCTCACTCTGTAGCAACCGCTGCCGCGCCTATCCCAAAGCCGCTGCCCCCCCCCCCCCCCCCCGCGCGGGATCCCCGCCATCAGCAGCTTGCACTTGCACTTTGCGCGTACTGCTGGGTTACATCCAGGCGGCGTCGCACCGGAAAGGCTGCGTTGCTACTGCAAACGATGCTACGCCTCACTCGGTAGCAACCGCTGCCCCGCCCATCCCACTCGGGATGCTGAGAGCAGCTAAAGGGCACGTGGGGCGGGGCAAGAGGGAGCAGGGCCAATGATTGTGGAAGAGCGGGGACCCGCTTGCATGCCATCGTATTATATCTTGCACAATATCTGTTGCTGCACTCATATCTCACATCACTAGCTTAGCTATAGTGATCCCCCCCCCCCCCCCCCCCCCCGCACCGCGTACGCACAAGCCTGGGTATACGCATCAACTGCCCGCCGGGATGAGAAACTGGTATTGGTAGTGTGTCTGTGGGGTGGAGGGGGGGCAAAAGAGCTGCCAATTGCTGCCAAGCTGGTGCGTTACATTGGGGCAGGCGCTGGGCAGACAATTGGGGCTCGCTTCAAAGCATTGTCTAGTGCCTATGCGGCTGCGCCGCCTCCGCCGCATGCAGACTCTCCGGGCTCACCAGCACCGCCACCTCAGTCATGCGGCCCTGCATCCCGCAGCCCGCCGCCGCCAGCCAGATCAGAGGTATCCAGAAGCCAGTGCTGGGGTTGTTGCGGCATGACCGCATAGTTTTCAGCGGCTGCCGTCCACAGCTTGTAATGCATCCCTTTCCGCCGAATCCGATGTATGCGCTGTCTTGGCGCCGCGCTGCCCCGGCCGCCGCGCCTTGGCGCCGCGCTGCCCCGGCCGCCGCGCCTTGGCGCCGCGCTGCCCCGGCCGCCGCGCCTTGGCGCCGCGCTGCCCCGGACGCCGCGCCTTGGCGCCGCGCTGCCCCGGCCGCCGCGCCTTGGCGCCGCGCTGCCCCGGCCGCCGCGCCTTGGCGCCGCGCTGCCCCGGCCGCCGCGCCTTGGCGCCGCGCTGCCCCGGCCGCCGCGCCTTGGCGCCGCGCTGCCCCGGCCGCCGCGCCTTGGCGCCGCGCTGGGTATCGAGTCCTCCCCTCCCTAGTGAGCGCGTCCACCTGCGCCTTGCGCTCGGGGCCGTCCTCCTCCGTCACCACATTCTGCAACCCCCACCGCGTGACGAACCACGCAGCTCCTTGCAGGCGCTTGTACATGTGCCCAAGCACCGCCAGTCGCGACACCGAACGCACCACCGCTGGGGACGCGAGCTCCTTCTCGGGCATGATCGCCTTCACCCGGGCCTCCTCGAACAGCGGACCGGCGTTAAGAATGGAAAACGTTTCCATGTGGTGCAAGCAGTCCTCCATGACCCAGCCGGAGTGCACCATCACCTTGCCTGACCCTGCAGTCATGGAGGGGAATGCCGTCACGCCCACGCCCACGCCCACGCCCGGGGGGGGGGGGGGGGTTTACCTTTCGACTTCTTGGACACTGCAAACGAAGGGCGCAACCCGCGTCCAAAGTTGCTTGGTATCGGGACTAAAGCCTGGCGCCGGTCTTCCTGCTTCATAGCTCGGAATCCAATGTGGCCCTGCACGGTGACAAATTTCCTCCAGAAGTCCCTTCCCAAGCCAAAAAAAAACAGGTGGAACGGCGCGAGGGGGAAGAGGTTGACCATGCTGACATAGCCCAGGACCACATGCACATGGCACACGCCATGGCAGCCAGTGTTCTGCTTGGCCTCCGCCAGCCGGGTTGTGTTGAACGCACGCCGGGCAAGGTGCGTGATTCACTGGACAAGTCATCGCCTTCATGGACGGTTACCAAGCGAGCCTCCCCGTCCGCATCCACAGGGGGGTGCTCTTGGGCAGCCGCCATAGCCTCCACAACCTGCCACGCCGACCGGGCGGGTGCGTGTGATTCCATACAACCGCAGTTGAGTGGTGCCACCAGCACGCATGCCGGGCCCACTCACCTCTGAACGCAGAAGGCCCACAATGCCCCCGTCCTCGAAAACAGCGCGCCACTGGGTCGCCCCGCCGTAGTCCTCCAACACCCACTCGGTAACGACGCCGGTTATCACGCCGTAGTGCCATACTCCCCGGAACTTCTTGGCGATGACCTTCATGTAGAAGTCGCTGGGATCGCCTTTCCATATCACGCCCTCATCGCGGGTTCCACGTCCGCCGGCGGCCACGCAGGCGCGTCGATGTCCATACCGTCTTCGCCAACGGGGTCCTCCCCCACGCCCATCACATTGTCCACCTTCGAGCCGCCGTCGTCCGAGACCGGCGCCGGCGGGCCGTTTCCGACGGCTGCAGCTACTCCTGCTGCCGCCGCTGTTGTTGCTGCTGCTGCTGCTGCCGCCCCTGCTGCTGCTGCTGCTTGTGATAAGGCGGCCTTGCGGCGCAACTTAGCCGCACGCTTCAACGAGTGGCTACAGTTCGGGAATTTTAGGAAGTGCCGCTCTCGCGCCATCTTATCACATGTGCCCGTCACGTTGCCCCGGCAGTGCTTGCATGAGTACACGCCATCCTTCGACACACTCGCTATCCATCCCTTTGCCGGCATGCCTGTTGCCGCGCGCGGGGGGCGGGGGGGGGGGGGGGTTGAGAGTTGGGGTGGATGTAACCCACCACCGGCAGGCAACACAGATGCGAGTGCGCGGCTGTCCGCGCTTGATTCAACGGTGAGCGGCGGTGACCGTGAGGCGACCCCGTACTTCATGCGCGTGCTGGGGCGTTACACAATCATCAGCAGTTAGGGCGGCTGCATTAAAACGCGCACCTACGAACACCACCTACCGCCTACCACCTACCGTACCACCTACATCCGCCCACACCTCCGCCCGTCGTGCCGCACATCGCCGCACACCGCGGGGTCAGCGGTCAACGATGTGCGGTCAGCGATGTGCGGCGATGTGCAATGAGTGCGTACATCCGCCTGTACTTAGCCCGGGTGCTCCGCGTCGGCGGGCGACACGCGAGCCCGCGTGCGCATATCAATTTGATGAAATTATGGAAACGAGAAATTCATATAGTCCTTTACAGGTCGCGCGCGATAGTCGTCGCTACTGGGTATGAAATCCACGTCCCTCGTCCGTCCCGTATCGTCCCCGTATGTCGTCGTTCGTCAGCAGTAGGGCACATTTACGTCACATCTGAATCTCACAGTGTCAGTCAATACAAGATTACAGCACTACATACATCCATGTAATTCAAACATGATCCCATTCCATACTGCCCGATGCATAGTGCCGCACAAAGCATTGCTGCGATAGATGCAGTCCCAGAGACCGCGCGATCATAGGTAAAGCAAATGAATTACACACCAGTCCAGTCATGTGCCGGGGCACAAGCAAGGTCTACAGAACGGTCAAAAAGTATTTGACCGTCAATGTCTCTCACATTCCTGATCCTTTGTTGCACATGTTGCATGAAATGGTTATCTATCGCATTCGCGCATGTTGGTGTTTTTGGGGCTGGCACAGAATCGGCAGCAGAGCACATGGCGCACCGGCGTAAGCAACCAGACAGCTAAATCTTTAGTCAATACAAGATTACAACACTACATACACCCATGTAATTCAAACATGTTTCCATTCCATACTGCCCGATGCATAGTGCCGCACACAGCATTGCAACGATGCAGTCCCAGAGACCGAGCGATCATAGGCAAAGCAAATGAATTACACGCCAGTCCAGTCATGTGCCGCGGCACAAGCCAGGTCTACAGAACGGTCTTACGGAAACTAGTTGACAGTCAATCACGGAGGGGGGTGTCGCAAGCCGTGCATCGGCCGTGCGCGGGGGGTAGGTCGTTGAGTCGCTCAGCGGCGCAGCGCACACATCGCCAAGAACCAGACATAATGCATCTGCACACATCAACATACATGCACACACCACAGATCACACAGCGGGTCGACACATATTCTGACCGGCAGAAACTTTGATATGGTTCTATACTGCCGGATTCTGAAGTTTGACTAGGGCGGGTGCCGGATCTGGTCCATGGATCACTTTGACAGCGAGGGGAGGAGACTCGAGGTTAGGCAGAAAGTCGAGTGCGCACTGTGACTGGCCCGCGCTCACCAGATAAGCTTCGGCCGAGCTCCGCCTAGATAATGGAGAAAACCACCGTGGCGGCAGGCTTTAGTGTCCTCGAGACGTTGTGCCCGGCTTTGAGTGACCGAACCGTGTATGGTCGCCCCACGAGCGGCGGGCGTGGGCTGGGTGGTGATGGCCAACTGACTGTTCCGGCGCGTCGCGTAAGCATACAGTCATGCGGGCTGCTAATGTGCCGATACCGGTACCCTATAGTTAACTTTGGGCAGGCGTCCAACCCTCCTTCCCCTCAGAAATACGGCGCTTGGAGTTGCGATGCCCGATGGCACACCATTACTTGGCGCCGGCGGCTCGCAGCGTGTGGGGGTGGGTAGGAGCTACTCACTGGCGTCGCTGCGATGGTTAACTGCCCGCCCGCAGCTGTAAAAAATCATCAGGTTTGAGCCCTACCTGTGAGATGCCGTTGGGCGTTGCGAGTCGTCACGGAGCTTATTGTAATAAGGCGTTAAAGTACAGCATGGCGGAAGTCCCAAAGATTACGGGTAACCATGCGAGGCGTGATGCGGGCCCAATGTACTATGGGGACGGCACGACATGGTACTGGTATAAATTACGGAAGGCGGGCCCGCGGGGGACTTCATTGCGACTACCGAGCCTAGCAGAAAAGTGGCGATTACACGGTATATACAGCGATTACAAGCCCATTCCGTGGGAAAATCGCGATTACGGGCCATTGCAGTGTAATTACGAGACATGCTGGGAGGCTAGTGTGATGTTGCGCTGCTCGCGCCGCCACTTCGCCGGGGCCTTGGGAATATGCGTGCCCTCACGACATCAACCTCATGAACATGTTGGACCACCTCGCCCGGTTTCAGCAAAAGCAAGGCATCCTCCTCCTCACCCCATGACCCAGTGGCATCATGCCATGTCCGCGGGGTCAGCGGGGTCGACCTTGCTGGCAGCCTCGGCAGCGTCGCCAATCCGGTTGGTGATGGACTCAACGGATGATTCATGCTGCTCCAACTTCGCCGCCTCTGCATCAGCAGCCTTGACAACAGCCTGGCCATTGTCGTACCGGACGCACTCCCGGGAAAAGCGGACACACTCGTCCTCAAGATGCTTCTTGGTCTTGTTGCGAGTCAACTCGTCGACGTGGCTGCACGGCAACGTCATGAAGTCCAGCAGCATGCTGCACATCTCACGCTTGTTGAGGATGACGTCCGCGTAATTCAGCACGGGATTGCCGGTATTAGACTTGTTGCCACAGAATCTGCGCTGCCTCGCCCTTCAGCAGCATGCGCATCATGCACTCTGCGCCCACTGTATTAGTGAGCTTGTCACCTGCCCGTGGCTTGCGGGGTGTTGCCTGAGCGCAGACGGCACACACAGACGAATCAGTACCTAGTACGTACACCCCCCCAACCCCCACCCGTACGTGCGTACCAGCCACCAGCTTACCTTGGGAGTGACTTTTGGCATGTCGATCACGTTCACATGGTTGTGGCGCAGCTGCTCAATTCTACGGCGCTTGATGACAGTGCCGTACGAGCTAGTGTAGAGCGCCTCACACTGCATAAATGTCGTTAGTGGTTTGCTGTAGTTCAAGCATGCCTCTACCTCCGACGCTGCCTCCCACTCGGGATCGCTCAGGGAATCGAAACCTTTCTTATTCGAGTTAGCGGCACAGTAGCCGCGCAGTATGATGTTCATTCTCATCTTTGAGTTGAGCAGCCCCCACTGCGCATCCATGCGAGTGCCGTTCAAATCGAATTGGAGCTTGATTTGCGCGCGATTGGAGATACTAGCGCAAAAGGCCAAAAGCGCGTCATGCCGGTCATTCATGCTGAAGTGGACTCCAAGGGCATGCGCCTTCTTCATCAGTGCAACACTCTATGGGAAGAGGTTCACATGCTGCTTGTTCTTGGTGCGGACAAGGGCGCTTGTGGCGGACTACCCCAACGTCTCACCTGCACGGGATAGTACAAATAATGTAACAATACATGATTGCAAGAGGTGCAAAAAATACAATAAGAAACATAACAAATGACTCATCGCAAAGTGACGTACCATCATGCAGGCCATAGGATTCCTCGTCTAGGTCGAGATGGCCGGCAATGCCCTTATTGCTTTGCAAATCAACATGTTATGCTGTTGCCGGCTAGAAGCTACTGGACTTTAAAGCCAACACGACTCTCAAAGGCTTACTCAGTCAGGGCAGCCACGGATACGTCCTTGGAATCCAAGCAACGTACCATACCAACACAGACATTCCAATTCTGCCTTCAATGGGTGTCCGTCCACTGCAAGCCGAGGGACTCGTACTTACGCTTACTTGCGAGAGTTCCGCTGTCGTGAAGGCGTAGTTGGACGAAGCTACTGCCCTTGGACGACGCAATCTTCTCCTTCACGATGGCCCAACAGGTAGAGGACGAACAATTGAAACACTGTGGACATATTCTTGAGGCCGGCGATGGCCAAGATTACCACTGCCTTGACACTCTCAATGCCCGCCATTTGCAACATGGCCTTAAACAAGATCATCGAACACGCGCTTGGATACTTACGCCAGCCTGATACGGTACGCCGGGCGGCACATACTTGGCGGGGTTGATTTTTCTGCTACTGGTGCCTTCGGGCCCGGGGCGGGAGGTTGCTGTTCAGTTGGTGCATCGAGGGGAGGGGCGGGGGGGGGGGCGGGGGGGGGGGGGCGCCGCGCCCGCCGGGTCGTCCGCCATGGAACCCGCAACCAACATGCCACACAGTCGGGCTAGAAGGCTCTATACCAGTCTAAGGGACTGAGGGGTGAGTGGGCATGAAGTGTGGACTGGTCACTGGTGGCCGATGGCGGAGTGTGTGAGCGGTGTGGTATGCGATGGCGCCAGGCTGTCTCCACTACCGCCAAAGCGCGTTGAGCGCCGCGTCATATCGGTTGATTTGTACTAGTTAGCGTTTACTGTGCACTCGTTGTATGGCGGCAGCGTGCGGTATGGCGGTGGCGATGATAAGCCAGATAAGACGAGAATACGAGAATACGAGACAGTAGTACTTAGTGGTAGTTTGCATAAGAGTTTGCGATTCCTCGCGAATCCTCGCTTACTGCCAGCAACTCGCGAACTATGCCTGCCAAACCCATAAGTTTGGCGAACGAGTACTCGCGAGTGATGGTTCGCATAAAGATCGCGAAGTTCTATTCCCGAGCTATAACACGAGCCCCGAACCCTGAGGATTGCAGTTGGCGAGAGTACAATACCCGGAGAATTCTCCCGCGGGAGGAGAAGCGATTTCTCCTTTTGGCCGTATAGTTGTTTCACCCCTATATGTACATTGGTAGAAGCAGTACCCATACGGGAGACGTACCGGTATTTCTCCTTTCTCCTTGATTCGAACATGCCATGGGCTACGGCATAAGTTATCATTCGTCAATGAAACGCCTACAATGTAGAAATCACACGGTTTCTTCCGGATTACCCGACTGGTGTAGGAAAACGGTCGCCGCGCCCCCTAAGTTATCATTCGTTAGTGATGTCATTTTCCCCCGCCCTATGAATAATGATCGGAGAAACGTTGTAGGAGCTCATTCCTCCGACCGGACCCCCCTTCCATTGTAGGAGCGTATTTTCTCCAATAGAAGCCACCAGGTGACGCCATGGCGGGCGATCGCCCCGAGCATGCCCCTCCCCGGCTTGAATCCTCGGCTCACAACTCTTGCCGGGCTGCGAGGCCTCGCCGTCGGAGTGCGCCGCATGCCAGCGCAGCATGTGCATGCGCCTTCTTGTAGGGCAGCGCGAAGGCGGGCTGGGCGCGTCGCGCTTGCGGCCATGCGGGCTCCCCTCGCCGCCGGGGAAGGCTAGCTTGGCTCGTGCGACTTTGCTCGGCTCCTGTGCGGCCACATCATTTACCCGTGGGGCTGACAGCGCGGGGCTCCGAGCCCCCGACCTCGGCGGTCTACTGGCCGTGGGGGCTGGTTGGCCGGCCATCCCTTAGAGCAAGAGCAGCTGCAGCTACGCAATGCTCAAGCCACCAGGCCCAGCTTGCACGTCTCGAAACGTGAGCTTCTGGGTACGGTTATGACGATGCGTGGCTGGAGGTGGAGGCCGCATCGGACGAATATTGCGCGTTCGAGGGCATATTGCGCGTCCCGCGCGCTCGTTTCATTGCGAATTATAACTTTGGGTCAGCCGCGCGGGTGCCGGGCCGCGTCGGAGAAAGGCCAGGTTGTCTCGGCGGGTGCCGCGGTTCCTAAAGTGGGCGCATGCCGCGCGCGGTTCATGGACGAATGATAACGTTTGCCTAATATACATATAATTATCCACGATGAGTTGTGAAATGATTTATGTAAGGACTGCTGCAGTTGACGTTTTCTATTACCTATTCTGGCGGTGGTTCCCTGATCGCCTTTTGCAGCTAGCTCATATGTAACTAATTTATGTAAGGATGATTTTTGCAGGCGCGTGTAGAATACCCATGCAACCGCGTCGAGCAGCGTGTTCCTGCGCCCCCGTGTTGTTCTTGGGATACCGAACATAATTACATTGATACATAATTTATAAAAATCGTGAATTTGCAAGACTGACCGTCTAAAACCACTCCTCTATAGTCTAGTCGGTTAGGATACACGGCTCTCACCCGTGAGACCCGGGTTCGATTCCCGGTGGAGGAAGTTTGAACTATATTTTTTCGTATCTTGAGGGGTTGCAAGTCGATCGAACAATCTAGTCGCTACAGGTACTGCCCCAGGCTGGCGTTACCCGCCTGTGGTAGTACGGGTAGTAGGGGTCGTCACTTCTGGTACATCCTACTCATACCGCTACTAGGATTACAAAATTAAAATATTTGGTAGTGGGAGACAATGGCGGTAACTTTCCAGCGCTGCTATGTGTTCGCGCTACGGGCCACAGCCCGAGGTGACACGGTGCTGGTGTGGATTATAACAAGGCCAGTAACAAAAGGCCAGTGACACAGGTATTAGTCGCTAATGCTGGTACCAGAAGAAGTGATTTAAAGGGTGCCATGCGGTCCAAAACTTGTCCGCTGTTCCAAAACGTATTCCTCCACCGGGAATCGAACCCGGGTCTCACGGGTGAGAGCCGTGTATCCTAACCGACTAGACTATAGAGGAGCGGTTTCAGTCGCTGATGATGAACGTCAAGTTTTTTAATTTATATATCCTATTTACGCCGGCACTGTACCACTACCCGTGAGAAGCATCACACCATATATGAAGCGATATTTCATGAATTTACATACCGCTATGTCTCATAAATCTTATATAGCGACTATATAATATCGCGATTCGCTTGCATGACTTCGTGGCCCTCGATCTCAGCTTCCAGCGTACTGGTGCCGCGGCCTCGCGACTTGATACCCTGCGCCTGTACAGTGCATGCGGGCCGAGCTCCCTATCGCTTTTCCAGTCGGATCACGAGTCAGCCCGCAAGATTCCCCATGCTCCTTATTCGGCCGTTGCTGCGCGAGTGCTGGGCCTTTGCCCGCGCGGAGGTTATGCGCTTGTCACTTGCCATGGCCCCACGTGTGGTATTGATCCCTTATGGCTTCGCTCTACGGATGGCTCGAACCGGAGCGCTACGGATTTCATCGTGGATCATCTATTCATATGCCCAGTACCGAACTACAAGCACCGCATGCATACCGCTTTGAAGAATCTGTGGGCATCTGTGGCCATTGATGCGGGGGCGGTGCTTGACCGGAACCGTTCGGGAGCCGGCGACTTGACCCTTGAGACGAGTGGGCTGCGCCCAGCGGACCGCTCGCGGCCGTCGGACTTGACGCTGGCGGGGTGGGGGGGGGGGGGGGGGGCGTGCGATTACATGATTGACTTTGCGTGCGTGTCCTCCACGACCCCCATTTGGAGCAACGACCCCGCTGGTGCACCCCGGGGATCGCGGCAACCGCGGTGGAGCGGCGGGGTAAGTTGGCAGCGGACCGGGCGTATTCCGCCCCATCCAGTGCAGAGTGTTCACCGGTACTACCCTTTTGTGGTTGAGGACCGCAGCCGTCTCGGGAAGTCCGCTTTGACGGTGGTCTACATCTTCGCGGTGTTGCTGGCTGTGCGCAACTTCCCTGGCGGTCCTTCCACCCCGACCTCATGCTTCCTTCGTGGCCAGTCCGTTAAGGCACTTCGTTCGGAACTTTGTCGCTAGTCAACCTGATGAGTTCCGCCGTCACCCGTCGCGCACACGCACGGCGGGGGCTGTTGCAGCGGGTCTTTGCTTGCGTGCATGGTACCCTGGGCGGCATTCTCTTTGCCGGTGTGCAGACGGCCAAGTCTGATGCGTGGGCTCGTGCCCGTTCTGCATCTTCTCTTGCTACTGCTTCCACCTCACAGTTGTTGTAGAGGACTTTTCCGATTGTCCTTTTCTGGTGATTTCCGGATATCGCCTACTCGAAAATAATAATCCTTACTTGTAATAACATATATATGGGCAGGAGCACGCGCGATCAATAATGCTGTAATGCTACACGCATCAAAGTAATTAACAGGTTTTCAACAACTCAACTTCAAATCCCCCCCCCCCCTCCGCGGTATCAACGAGCCGTTTGGTACCGGGTATATTTAACAAAACAAAGCATCATTGTTACTTTCAGGCTGCGGCCTGAGCGTTTAAGCTCCCCGTACTCGCGCACGCCCGTGCGCGGGTTCGATTCGCCGTAGTCACATTTCCTGGTATTGAGGCGGGCCCGTCGCGCTCGAACCACTGCGCGCGGACTTAGCGCGAAGTAAGCTGGCGCGGATGCGAGTGCGACTAAGTACCGCACACAGTTTATTTGCGGTCACACAATGATCGTATTATGTGCTGCGCGCTTATATTGCGATTTTTGCGCATTTTCTTGCTGGCCGGCAATTTCCGTTTTAGACGCGCACTACTAGCGGGGCGGGTATTGCTGGTTTTTGAGGCGCGTACGCCAAGCGTGGCCATGGGCTCGCGACGCAACCTAGCCGCAACATCACCCCGCGTGTTTTCACGATAGGGCATAGAATTACCGTGGATAGCCCTATATATACACCACGTATATGCGACGTAATGCATTTACATTTGGCAAGATGTAGCATTTCACCAATGCTAGATGTACGTGCATATATATACTACTAGGGGCGGCTGACTCGAGGGAAGATTATGATAGATGCACCGAGGGCAACAATTGGTTTGGCGACATGCGGCGTATAGCCTGCGCACGGACAGACTCACCCGTTCATTAGTTTTGAGGCACATAGTATCCGTGTTTCCCAACGTGTATGTAGGACAATGTGTTGTACATTGGACGCGCCTTTCGCAACTCGTGGATATGAGCATGTGACGGTGGACATGATATAATCTCCTAGGAAGGATCCGCACGGGTTGAATTCGCCATGTCCACTGCGTTTTATTCGGCTTTGACCCTTCGTCTCGTGCTACTGTATATTGCTGTCTCCTCTCGTCATGCTACCGCACCTACCAATACCAAGATTGTATTGCGCTGTTGTCCCGTGAATCTCCCGTCATCGCTCCGCTCCTCGATCGCGCAACCACCATCGCGTTGCCGCGTTATTGCGGCCCGCTTAAAGCTTGATGGTTTCGTGCCACATGTCATGCATGCGTAATGGACATCCGAGTACCAGCAAGCTGGGTTCTGGTAAAAGGGAAAGTAAAGATTGCCCCGGGACATCGGCCGAAGTTGCCCCAACACTTGACCTCTTGCGCCAACTGCAATCGTAGGTCTGGCATAGCCCCTAGTAAGACGACTGCCTAACCCCGAAAGGCTGATGCATCAACCAGGTAGACCAGGTCCACGCCGGGCCAATTTTGCCGAAATACATCGACCAAAATCGAACCCATGACCTACTCTGGCATGCAAACGAGACGACCGCTCAACCGAGCGGACTAGGAATGTACCTTCTAAAGGATTGCCGGTAGTACGGGTACATGTACTCGTAATCCGCATGACATACAGCCTAGGCAAGCTGCGACCAGCCGGCCTATAATCCGCGCGTCGTCCCATTTTTCATGTCCTCATTCAAGTTGCGACGTCCCCCGGTACCGAATCACTGCGTCTTTAATATTACGAGATGAGACAGTGCTGGTACTTTCACGGAAGGGTGAGGGCGCAGGCACATTGCCGAAAAGGTGCTTTGGCATTATTCCAAGCTTTTTGGAGGGGCCAGAGGGCCTAGGAGGCAGACCCGCGAATTTGAACGAATTGAGAAGATGGTGGGCGTGGCTGTCGCTGCGCGACCTCATGGTACGTGCTGGGTGCGCCGCGACAAAGGAAGGTGGGGACTACAGACAAGCCCTCTGGTGCTTTGAAGCACACGACGAAGCGACATGCGGGAGCAGCGCTACCTGGGATGGCTGCGTCGGGAACCGCACTCGGGTGGTGTCGCACGGGAGTACGGTGTCAATGCAGCTCCTCGAGGCGCTGCGGGGTCGACGCAGCTCCGCGGGCGGCACGGAATACTAGTACCGGACATATTAGCACCGTCTTTGCACCGTACCGCGCCACTGCGAAAGGGGAAAGGAAACCCCAACTACCAAATAATAAACATTTCAAGGAAGGGTGGGGGCGCATGAACATTGCCAACACATCTTGGGCGCCGGCCACATGGCGGCGGCCGGGCGGGAGAGCAACGACCGCCCATGAGAAAACGGGTGGCTACCGCGTCGCACGGCGAGACGTGCGAAGGGCGGGCGGGGGCGGGGGGGGGGGGGGGGGGGGCGAGGGGCGAGGGGACGGACGATGTAGTTTGTAGCCACCTCCATCACGCAACGACGGCTCGATGGCGTCGACCAGCTGAGTGTCCGCGGCGGCTACGAATGCGACCAGGGAACAAAGTGCAGCGGCGGCCCGTTGGCGCCAACCTACTGCGTGCACATGCCACGAAAGCTGATGGGGCGCAGGATATTGTGGCGGCACGATGGGGCCGGCCAGCCGCGTGTCCGGTCGGCGGAGGCGACCGGGGCACATGGTACAAGGACGACCTAACGGCGCCGAACAACTGCGTACCCGGGCCGCTGAAGCGACCATGGCACTGGGTGCAACTTCTGCCCGTTGGCGCCGACTAGCTACGTGCGCAAGCCGCGGAAACGATCGGGGCGCATGGTGCAATGACTGCGGCATGTTGGCGCCGACCAGCTACTACATGCGCATGCCGCGGAGGCGGCTGGGGTACACGGCAAAGGGGCGGTCTGATGGTGTCGACCAGCTGTGTGCCCGGGCTGCGAAAGCGGCCAGGGCGCGGGGTGCAGTGGCAGCCTGATGGCGCCGACCAACTACTGCGTATCCGAGGTGCTGCGACAGCAACCGGGGCACAACGTGCAGCGGCGACCCGTTAGCGTCGACCAGCTGCGCTCCTGGGCCGCGGAAGCGACCGGGACACATGACGCAGAGGCGGTCCGCTGGCGCCGACCAGCTGCGTACCTGGGGCTGCGAAAGCAACCGAGGCACTTTGCGCCGAGGCGGCCCGTTGGCGCCGACCACGTGCGTGCGCGGGCCCCGGAAGCGACCATGGCACTAGGTGCAGCGACGGCCCGTTGGCGCCGACCAGTTGCGTGCACATGCCGTGCAGGCGAACGGGGCGCATGGTGCAGGGACGGCTTGACGACGCCGACCAACCGCGTGCCCGGGCCGCGGAAGCGACCAGGCTACATGCTACTGCAGTGACGGCCCGTTGGCGCCGACCAATTGCGTGTCTGGGGCTGCGAAGGCAATCGAGGCACATCGTGCAGGGGCGGCCCGATGGCGCCGACCAGCGCGGGTGCCCTGAGGCTGAATACAGTGGAGGCCGGTCGGCGCCGACCAGCTGTGTTCATGAGGCTGCGATTGGCAGTCGGCAGTCGTGGCGCGGATTTGTGCGTTGAAGCCGCAGGTCCCACCGACGCAGGAATCGATCTTGCCCGGAGATGGCGGTCTTCACCGGCAAGCGGAAGGCCGGCGGCGGCTTGGGGGCTCTACTTGTGTCGCAAGGCGTAAAGACCCCCCCCCTCCCCCCCCCCCCCCGAATCTGTCGAACGGTTGTCCATGTGGGGCAACATCCAGCTTGGCGCTTCTGCTCTGATAGAACCTCAAACCATCCGCCGCCCGCGTGAACTTCATTTCCGCTGTCTTTATCACGGTGTCGTATGTGGCGAACAGCACTGCTGCTCCCGCCCGTTACATTTGAACCCCTGCGGAGTAATCGCGCCTACTGCCGCGCTTGGTAATTTTCTACAGTATCACAAAGTACTGTACTCGTACCACTCCCGCCGTACCTTGTAGTGATGACTTTGCGACTACTGACCGCCGCTGCAGATAGTAGTATATACTAGTCACTCGTGCGCGGCTGTATACCCACCGGCGACGACAGCTGAGCCTATTGACACATTATGCAGCAACACCTCTAAGTGCATGTGCCTCATTGTCTGCCCTACTGCCTAATGCCATCTCACTATGAAATTCACTGTTACGTTCCCACCGACAGCAATTTTGTATCAGCTACCCATCGTCACGAGCAGAGCGTCCTTGCGGAGTCTTGGAATATTCCCACAAGTACGGATGGCATGTATCGGTGCAGGGCGGCAAGGGCGCACACTGAGCCAGGCATTGCATTCCTGCGGTGATTACACCGCACCGTGCCCAGAACCTCCACGTGACCGATGCGCCAATCAATGGCTGCTTCACTGTTGCGCAGTAGTCAGGACGAGAGCCAGGCGGTGTAGCTCTCCAGCCCAGAGACTGGGGGCCTAGCTGAGGCGCGGGGTGTCGCCCCTGGGCGAGGTTGCGCCGACTTTGGTGAAGATGTGCGCGCGGATACCGTGTTGCGAGTGGTAGCGGTAGCCCACCGACTCCAGGAAGCTCTTCAGCGCCGCCGTGTCCGATGATACGTCAACCTCCAGCACGTCCACGCTAACAGAGTTGTGGTCCATGGCTTGCAGGACCTGCACAGGGTGGAGTGTCATGCGCATAAAGATTGGAAGCCCCCGAGCCAAAGCAATGATAGGGAGGTAGCGACGAACGGCAGGCAGCGCACCTGCAGTTCGCCTCCCTGCGCCGACACCGCCATGTAGTCCACGTGCGTAACCTGCTGGCGGGCCAGCAGCGTGCTGAGCTTGAAGCACACCACGCTGAGCTTGTGGCTCTCCCAGCCCTCTGTATTCCCAGGCGCGGTCTTTGACTGGATAGCGGCGTGGTGGCTATTGGAGAACATCGTGGTGAAGCCGCTCCAGCCCGTCCACACTCCATTCAGCGTGACATCCAGAAATTCGTCTGGGGCAGTGCCGTCCGTTGCACACACAGCGCCGTGCACCTGCCGCACCGCCCAGCATCGCGTCATCCCGGGGAAATGGGCTGATTCTCGCAACCTCATGGGCGCACACTTGTGGGACTAACACAGAAGGTCATGGATTGCTTACAGTCGGGACAACAGGGCTCAGAAGGGCTGGGAGCCGTGCTGGGCGCGCAGGGACAGGGGAAGGGGGGGTAGGGTCGCACAGCGATGGATCGCGAGCGTTCCACCAGCAGGCGCGGGAACTCGTTGTTGGTGGGCTCCACCAGGATACCAGTCCAGCAGAGCGCCTTCTCTAGGTAGGCTGTCTTGGATTGGTACACGCCGTCACCTGCCCCCACCTGTGAGTGCGGGACAACGACTGAGCGGGCAATGTGCGAGCACGTTGCCTAATGGGCGGGGCATTACGCCTGCAGGGGTCCCCACCTCGACGTACATGCCGGGCATCCTGCGCTCCTTGAAGAACAAGGAGTAGGCGGCTGGCATGGTGTCCGCGCCGATGGAGGCATCCGGCGTGCAGTCCATGATGGTCGCCGCCTTGGGGACAAAGATGTAACCCTGCTGGCCGGCGGATAGCTCTGCGGTCGTGCCTGTTGAGCCCAGGCTGGGCATGCTGCCAACCTTCAGGTCGCCGCTGTGTGTGCCTGAGGAAGGCCCCATTTCGATTTGCAGACCCTCCGGCAGCGCGCGCCCAAAGGAGCGCAGCGCCGCCTTCAGGGCGGAGGAGGACAACATCAGGCTGTCCTTGATGCGGCTGAGACCTGCCACCTCCTGCTTTAGCCGCGTGACCTCCTTCATCTCCACTATCATGTGCTTCTCTAGCCGCACGTACTTATCTGACAGCGATCTGCAGTGTGTGTCCAGGGCGTGAGCACTGAGCAGGGCATGCCCGCAGGCTTAGGGGGGCATGGGCAGGGTTGAGAAGGCGAAGGCGAAGGGGGAGGGAGGAGGGGGGGGGGGGCGGGCGCTCACTTGTGTAAGTAGAAGTACGAGCCCAGCGGCACCATGACCATGACGAGGAACATCAGTAGGAATGTCGCCGGCCGGCTGACCTCGCTCTCCAAATCCAGCCGCCCCGCGCGACCGGCAGGCACTCGTCGCGGCAGCATGCTGCCCCAACAGCGTTGGGGCTACCCGGTGGTACGCGTGCCTCGCGGCTGCCCCGCAGCCCGCGCCCTGGGCGCGCAGGAGCCAAGCACCAGCACTAGCACAGACGTCTGGCCTCTCCCAGCCCCCTGGCCGCTGGCCGCAAGCCTTGCGGTACAAAGCCGGAGTAATCCTGCCCCTGTGCTACGAAGCGCGAGTCTGCGGCGCGCCCTGTGGAATCCTCAGTCCGGAATCGATCAGGAGACCGGCTGGGCTGGTCGAAAGGCGGCAGGGCTGAAGCCGGGGTTGATGGTGCCACTGCAGGCCTGCAGGGCGCTGCCGCCTACAGAAACGCGCCTTGCGGATAGGGGGGACACGCCCGAGGGTAGGCCTGCACGCTGTAGTCGCCGAACTGAGCTCGGATGCAAAATTAGCTGCGTAGCTTCTCGTCAGACTCGCCGAACGACAGGCGGCAGACCCTCTTCATACGACTGTGTGTCTGACCGGCTGAAGAAGCGCGGCGACAACGGCGTTGTAGCGGCGTGGTGATGGTGAGCGGCACTTGCTCCGCTCGATATGATCGACTGGGCGATGGGTGAATGTCGCGCGCATCGTAAGTACCACGTACCGATACCTGTATACGGGTATTGTTGTGAATTACAATAATAGTCGTAGAGGTGATTGTTCCAAAGGAGGAAACCCCATAAACCCTTGTTTATGGGGTTTCCTCCACTCCCTAACCGGCACAGTGCTACAGTGCTGCTCAGTGGTACGGGTTACTAGGCACCTGTCGTCGCGCCCTTTTCGGGTTCAGCACGAGTATAGATAAAAAGCAGCCATTAAAGCTGCTGAGCCTGCCATCTTAAGATGGAATTCCAGTTTCGCTGCGATTAACTGTCGCAACCTGTTGCAAGCAAGGTCACCCAAACTTGTTCAAGACCACACGCGCGCGCACCCGGCTCACCACTTGTGTGTAAAATTCTCATCCGTACGTCCGTGCGTCATCATGTCAGATGGAGAAGAACCCGCCGTTGAGCCGACGCTCGAATCGCTACAAGCAGGCAAAAGGCCCAGTCATCTACATTGCTGCGCGAGCTTGCAACAACGTTAGCCCAATTAACGGCTCGCGTGACAGTGTTGTTAATGGAGACGGAGTACATGGCTAGGGTTCCAGGCAACACGTCACGGAGAGACAACCGACATGCAACGGGGGAGCCGCAGAGCGCCCCGACTTGCTAGAGCTAACCCAGAGCGGCCGTGTCGGAGCAAAATCCGTGAATGACGAGGACGACTACCGAGCATCTGGGCTCTGCGATTTTCGGGGACTTGATGAAGGACTACGAGCGTCGCGTCTTCGAGGCGATCGCGACGGTTGCCAGCAACGCAAAAGCTACCGCTACTGGTCGGGTGGCAGCGGCGGCTGCATGACGCGGGCGTGGACGTGGGCGTGGCGACGGTCGCGGGCGTGGCCGCGAAGGTGAGCACAAGTGACGGTGTGGGGCGCCTTTTGCTTGTCGGAGCTGCTGGCGCTTTCGGTGACCGCCGCACGGCGAACCCTAGCAGCTCAACGGCGGGATGAGTGCCCTTTGTCCGGACCGGACCCCCCCCCCCCCCCCCCCCCTACCTTACCGACTTCATTTAGACCTTCCTCGGTGCGGCGCTTCATACGGCTACAGCCGAGTGCGGCTCATCCATCCGCACACCTGCGCATGTCGGCTCAACAATCCGCCCCCCGCACCATCTCATAACTGCGTCCGTCGGTTGTTACACTGCGTGTTACAACTAGTTCGCAACGACCAAGCTTCGCGTGTGTACGTTACGCGCGTGACAGGCGCTACGAGCGCGAAGGGCGCGCGAGGCGGCCCTCCTACCTAAACATGGTCCCGCAAACCCGTACGTACTGATGTTGTTGCAAACCCGCCCAACAACTACCGGCCAACCGCCGAGAACCTAACCGCTGCTGCCGAGTATTTTGCTAAAATGAACCGGCCCTTGTTACTCCGCCGTCGACCAAGCGCCGTATTTAGGTAATTGACGAGCCCGAAGCTGTCGCCCCTTAGACTGCTTCACTCCGGTCTCGCTTACATGAAGCGTTCGGCTCAGACGACCCGGGACAACGGACACTCGACCTACTCTCAAGCTCCCTCACCGCATAAACGCTCGAAAGCTACGCCGGCAGACTGTCTCAGTTCGCGGAGTTTCGCCACGACTCCGAGAAGATCAGCCCGCTGTAGGCGACCACTGCTACTGTCGTCCGGTACGTTGCTTGGATTGGTGAGCGGGGGCATATTGGGGCTATGTCGTTACAGCCCTACCTGTCGGCAATCGGCACGTTCTTTGAGTTGCACAACCTCGACCCGATCGCTAAGGACAGCATGCACCTTACCGCGGCTCGATGTGGCATGATGCTAAGGCAACGCCGGCTGGAGGCTGCCCCTTTGCGAGTCCCTCTGCCTGCTAAAGTCGCTTACAGCTTCGCCGAGCGTGCAGAATTGATTGCGTCTGCTCCCTTCCCCGAGTACCAGTACGACTTCCGAGCCGTCGTGGCCTCGGTTGTCAACTTCATGTACTTTGCCATGGGACTTACTGGCGTGTCCTGCCGAATGCGGGACATGCATGTCGACGACTACAACATTACCCCGCAAGTGTACCGCGAGAAAGGCCTCGCCGGTCGACGCGGCCCCGACGACCTGCGCGTACTGCTCCTTCCAGTGTCGGAGCACCCCCGCATTGCGCGTCTCATGCACCACTTCATCGACCACGTGCAATCTGCCCCCATGTCCCATGTTCCCTTGGCCGAAACAAACTTCTGGGCGGTCACCCCGAGCGAGCAGTCCAAGTCTTGGACTGCCGTCAAATTGTCGGACTGGCTCTATACGGCCGTTCGTCTTGTCGCCCCCCCCCCTCCCCCCCGCCGGCACTTCCTGGAGCTCACACGGCCTTCGCAAGGGAGCAGCATCTGCCGCTAACGCCATCGGAACTCCACTGTCCCAAATTCGCTACCAAGGCGGCTTGGCCACTAGTAACTCCGACGTCGTTCTTGACTACATTGACCCCAACGTCCTTCCTTCGCCTGGCGCGTGGTTCTTCTTCGGTGACATCGCGCCCCTCCGCCGCTTCCAAGTCCAACACGACTCCGCAGGGGTGGCCTTCCCGGTGTTCCCTTCATGACATGCATGGCGCTACCCCGTCTCCGTCAATCCACCGCTCTCTCCGTCCGCTCATCACTGGCAAAATCAGACTCGACTTTGAAATGTTCTAAAGTTGTTTATGGGGCTTCCTCCTTTCCCTACCCGCTTTTTCGGCTACCGTGCTGCTCAATGGTACGGGTTACTAGCCACCTGTCGTTGCGCCCTTTTTGGGTGCAGCACGAGTAGACATAAAAGCAGCCATAACAGCTGAGCCCGCCATCTTCCAGTTTCGCCGCGTTACACGCACGGTTTACCCTCCACGCTTTCACTTGACCTTCGTCCTGCCAATCTCGGCTCTTGTCCCAGTAAAACAGCCTGCGAGGCCTTCTTGGCAAAACCAGACTCAACTTTGAAATATATATTCCTTGTCCGCTCGGTTGAGCGGCCGTCTCGTTTGCGAGAGGTCCCGGGTTCGAATCTTGGTGGATGTATTTCGGCCATATCGGCCCGCGGCGTGTCCTGGCTTAACCCGGTTGATGCATTAGCCCTTCGGGATTCGAATGAGGCAATGGTCCAAGGGCTATGCCAGACCTACGACTGCAGTTGGCGGAAGAGGTCAAGTGCTGGGGCGGCTTCGGCCGATGTCCCGAAGCGGAGTTTACTTTACTTTACTTTTACCATTGTTAACAATAAACCCACCGCTAAAAGCAGCTCTAACCGTAGCATATCAACGCAAGCCGCGTAAAAAAAAGCGGCCCGCATCCCGTACGAGGCGGAATGGATGGTTGATGCGCGCCCGACTAAGAGTCCGGCCCACGCGTGCAAAAGTGTGCGAGGGTCGTGATCCACGCACGCGCTGTGCAGCTTCATCGGCAACGGGATGGCGGACGAATCTACGCCGTCTGCGTAGGCAGGGTGCAGTGCAGTAGCCGAGGTCGCCATATGCAGTACTCGTATCCCCACTTTGTTAGCCGGTATCCCCCGTACGTGCCGGTCCTTAGCCAGAAGGAGACCCCAGGACCTGGCCGCATGTATGTTACGTGCAAGAACTCGCTCAAGCATCTCAAGCATATACGCAAGCATCTCCAACACGGTAAACAACTTTCCCCGAAGGTCGTGGAGAAGACCTACCTATCCACACATAATATGTATATATATGCTGTGTGTGTATACACACACACACACACATATATCTATATGTATACATATATACATGTAATAAATAAGTAAATAAATGTGTGTGTATATATGTATGTATACATAATATATATATATATATATATATATATATATATATATATATATATATATATATATATATATATATATATAGATATATATATATGTGTGTGTGTGTGTGTGTGTGTGTGTGCATGAGAGCAGAAAGATAAAAAAGCAAATTTGTTATATTTATTGTGGATGGTGGATGGAAAACGCTGAGAATATAGTAAACACTAATGAGTATATGAAAAATTATTCTGATGCTACTATGTTGCAGCGTTGGTTGGATTGGTGCCGCGATCTTATCCGGCTGATCATGGTGAACCGCTAAGGAATCTGCATGTGTATATATACAGACAAATATATGTTGATGATTCGAACTGCGATCCTTGTGAAGCCTAGGGCTTGCCCGAGTTTTTGAGCCGTGCTGACTACAGTTTCTTTGGCCGGATCTTATGATCCAGAAAATCAAAGAACCCGCAGTCCGCGAGTCTGGGAACCATCTGACCTTTGAGCATGTTTGGTGTACAGGTACCCGTCGTCTTTGATGTAACCTTTTGATTTTAATTTTGAACCTTTTGATCCTTTTGATGCTCGAGTTCGGGAACTTTCTATTAATCCTGTGGTGCCTCACGACTTGTGAGGCCCCGAGGCTGTGAACCTGTTTCTTCGTGAGATCTTTATTGTATTTCATGTAACCTTTTGGCGGGGGGGGGGGGGGGGGGGGGCATGCAGACCTTGGCCCGAGTTGCAATGTTCGGGTGACCAATGCCGCTTCCGCTCCTGGGTCAGACAAAACTGCGTGTCGCGTGGGAGGTTTCGTCCGAGGGGTAAACCTATTTGCTGTACGGGTTGCATGTAGACGGCATGTCATGTCGCGGCTGTCGAGCCGCGGTGTGGTGTGGCAACGTTACTCTTGGCTGGAAAAAACCGTAAAAAATATCGGTGAAGGCGGCGGGCGTTACGCACACTGCCATCTCCGCAGCAACGCTCGCCCCGACCTCGCTTGCCCGTACGAAAACTGGACGTCGTCGCGTGGTGGGTTTATCCTCCGCTGTAATTATCCTCCGTTGTAATGCTCGGTACTGCGCTATGATACGGGCCGCTAGGTGAGGGTGAGCATGTCGCCGGATCCTTGCGGGTGTGGGGGATGATGTGTTGTGACATGACGGCCCCATTGGCCGTTTCCGAGTGCTAACTGCGTTAGGCTTTCGGTCGGTGTGCAGTGCCGCTCGTCAGCGCGGAGCGTTGGGAGCACGAGCCGGGACGGAGAGCTGGAATCTACACTGTTATAGCCCGCTACGTGTGTACGCATGATCTACATACGCATGCGGGGATCGTGGAGGCCGAAGCGGCCTTGCCCTTGGTGGATGCCTACGACGCGGTACTCCCTTTACTTGTCAGATGCCCGTCCTCGTCGGGGCTAGTGGTTTGGTCGGCATACTTATTGCCTTTGCCCCTCTCTTCGGCTTTGGCATGCCCACGTCTTCGGCGGGTGCAAGCTTCCCCTCGGCATGTTGTTCTCTTTTCCGGCCATGCTAGCTGACAGCTGACAGTTTTCGGGAAAGAAACACAAAAAGGAGAGTAGTGTGGCGTAGCGTGCCGTGGTAGTAGCAAGGTTGACCTTGATATGGGTGTGACGATGCACTTCTGCTTTTTCTGCCTTGCGACTCGCTACTGACATGTGTAGGTAACTGCGCGCGGCTGTGCATGGTCCTTCGTCTCCTTGTCTGCCCCTCTCGTCCTCGCGCATATTCATGCACAACGCTCCGAGCGCTGTCCCCGACAGCTCTCGTCTTGTGTCTGTTGCTTTCAAGCACATAAATGTATTTGGCCCGGCGACGTAACCTTCCACGGCATGTACGCAGTACGCTGCGTCACGCTGTGATCAGTGGCGGTTGTTACGCCATTTATCTTATTTAGGCGAGTGTTACAATGCACGTGCGTGCTTCATATCATCAGTGAATAACATGCCCTGTTACGCGCACCGAACGAGCGCTCTGTATGCTGCCGCAGCCGCGGCAGAGCCCGCGGCCCATCTCGACGCAACTAGCAACCCTGATGTAGCGACTACAGTATACTACTGAATATACTCGCTCACCCGCGGCCCGATTAGCCTCGGCGTACGTGCCGGGCCTGCAACAGCAACAAGGGGCACACGAGCAGCATATCGCCGCGCCAAAGGCGAGAGAAGATTGGCGGCTCCAGCTCGGTCGCCCAATAACACGCCGAGCTTCTCCTCGGCTCGGAAGGTGACTGGAGGCTCACAGGGCGTCGTTGGTCGGCCGAAGCTTCGCGAGGCTTTGCGGGGGAACGGGCCGGCGGCAGGGTACCCCCCCCCCCCCCCTCCCTCCCCACACCTCTTCCTCCGCTACCCGCTTCGTCGACCGACTTGCACACTGCCCACCCCGCCCCGCTCTCCAGCATCAAACACCCAAGATCCGATTCTCTCCACCCATCTTACAATGCTGAATACGTGACGTGGAATGGGAGGAGCGGCAGCGGCGAATCCGCTGTCGCCGCTGCGCTAGCGAGGGGGGGGGGGGGCTTCCGTTGGCGAAGCGCGCGACTCATCGGGGCACGGGGGCATGGCGCGCGGGCGGGGGTCGGCGTGGTGCCCCACTTGGCGGCAGGTAGGTGCCTCTGGTTATGCAGGGACGAAGCAGTGCTACGGGCGGCTGTAGGCTGCGTGCGGGCGGGGGCGAGCGTTCCGGCACCCGCTAGCTAGCGTGCGCAGAGTGTGGGTATGTGTGAGTTCTGGCCGTCGCCCCACTCAGTCATTTGAACGTCTGGGCTGGGGATTCACCTTGGCAAGCATCATCGCCGCGATCTGGATCGGTCTGCTCAATAACGAGGCCCACATTTTTGCCAGGGCGCCTTTCCACTATTAGAGGGCTGGCACTCCCTGTGTGACTCCCCTCCTTTCCTACCGCCCTTTCCTCCGTGGAGGAAGCGAGGGGCCCTCATGCGGTGGCAGCATGCAGCTCCGGCACTGGAAGACGGGCACAGTCATCTCACGCGCTATGCCGTGCGGCTGCCCGTGGCAGGAGCTCGGTAGGCCAGGAGGCGCGGCAGCATGCAGCTCCGGCACTGGAAGACGGTGCTGGCGCCCGTGGAGGGCATCAGCAAGGTGACCGCTCTCTGCTGGAGCGCCAACAACCAGAAGTTCGCGGCGGTGACCACGGACCGCGTGGTATACCTGTTTGACGAGAATGGGGACCGCAAGGACAAGTTCAAGACCAAGCCGGCAGACGCCAACGCGCCCGCGACGTACATTGTGCGCGGCATGTGCTTCTCGCCCGACTCCACCAAGCTCGTCATCGCGCAGAGCGACAACATCGTGTTTGTGTACCGCCTCGGGCTGGAGTGGGGCGAGAAGAAGAGCATCTGCAACAAGTTCCCACAGAACAGCCCCATCACGCAGGTGGTGTGGCCCGCTAACCACCCCAACGAGATTGTGTTTGGCCTCGCGGACGGCAAAGTGAAGGTGGGGCAATTGCGCAACAACAAGCCGTACACGCTCTACGCGCACCCGGAGGGCTCCTACGTGGTGTCGCTCACCGCCAGCCCGGACGGCAACGCCATCATCTCCGGCCACCTCGACTGCTCGATGTACCGCTTTGTGTTCCAGGACGGCGGCAGCGCCGGTGGCCACTCCAAGTTTGCGCAGCACTCTGCCGTGCCCTATGCGCTTGCCTGGGGGGAGTTCCTGTGTGCCGCCGGCTCGGACTGCAAGGTGCCCTCCCCCCCCGCCCCCCCTCCCATCCTCCCACCAGGTTCCTACCAGGCTCTTATCAGTCTGCGCCACCGACCACTGGCATCTGGTGGTGTAGTTGGCCATCGTCAGAGGGATCTGGCCTCCCTCAGGTAGCGGCCTGGATAAGCGTGTAGTCTCTGTGGCTCACAAAGAGCCGGTCGGTTTTCTTCCTCTGGTGGCAATACAACGAGGTCCTGATTCCGGCGCACCTATACTGTGAGCAGAGCCTCATAATCTGCTGACCCTGTGGAAGTCGCGTGGCATGCGCCAGACCACGCTGCCAATGGGGGCTGAATGGTGTGCTGGGGGCGATTGACACGGCTACCCCCTCACCGCTCCCTCCCCTGTGCCGACGCTCAGGTCCTCTGCGCGCTTCTCCGCGCCGCTGACAGCTGCCTGCGCCCCCTTTTACCCCCCTCGGCGCGCTGCAGGTGCTGTTTTACGACAACGAAGGGGGCGTGATGCAGCAGTTTGACTACTCAGAGCGCGAGGACGTGCGCGAGTTCACCACTGCGCAGTTCAACCCCAGCGGCGAGACAGTCGTCGTCGGCTCCTTCAACTCGTTCTACCTCTTCTCGTACAACTCGCGCCGCGGGCTGTGGGAGGAGGCAGGCGCCAAGTACATCGAGAACTTCTACTCGGTCACCGCACTCGCGTGGCGGCCCGACGGCTCGCGCCTCGGCGTTGGTAGCCTCTGCGGCGGCGTGGACCTCTACGACGCATGCATCCGGCGACACCGCTACAAGGGCAAGTTCGAGTTCACTTATGTCAGCAAGAGCCAGGTGATTGTGCGGCGGCTGTCCACCGGCATGCGCATTGTGCTCAAGAGCAGCTACGGCTACGAGGTGGAGCGCATCAACATCCACCAGGACACCTTTCTGGCGGCGCACACACCCGAGACGCTGCTGCTTGGCGACATCGAGACCTGCAAGCTGAGCGAGATCCCCTGGTCGGGCTCAGGCTCAGAGAAGTTCTTCTTTGATAACCCGCAGGTGCGCCTTCTGTGGTGGCCCTGTCGCAAACGCTCGTGGTCGATCAGGTCACATCCCAGGCTTGACCGGGAGGGGGGGGGGGGGGGGGGGGCACGGCTTAACTGTGTGCGCTCTTGGCCCACCAGGTGTGCATGATCTACAACGCAGGCGAGCTGACGCTGATCGAGTACGGGCGCAACGAGGTGCTCGGAATGTGCCGCACGGAGTTCATGAGCCCCTACCTGATCAGCGTGCGTCTGAACGAGGCACGCGGCATTGTAGAGGAGACCAAGAAGATCGCGTACCTGATCGACCAGCAGACCATCCGCATCCTGGACCTTATCGCCGGCAGCACTGTAGCGACCATCAACCACACAAGCCGCGTCGACTGGCTGGAGCTCAACAGCCGCGCGACGCACCTGCTGTTCCGTGACAAGAAGAAGAACTTGCACATCTTTAACCTCAAGGCGCAGCAGCGCACCACGCTGCTGGCGTACTGCTCCTACGTGCAGTGGGTGCCCGGCAGCGACGTTGTGGTGGCACAGAACCGCGGCAACCTCTGCGTGTGGTACAGTGTGGCGGACCCTGACAAGCAGACAGTCTTCCCCATCAAGGGCGAAGTGGAGAACATCGAGCGCACCAAGGGCCGCACCGAGGTGCTCGTGGACGAGGGCATCAACATTGTCAGCTACGCGCTGGATGAGAGCCTGATCGAGTTTGGCACCGCCTGCGAGGAGCAGGACTGGGGCCGCGCAGTGGACATCCTGGAGCCGCTGGAGCTCACCCCCGAGACGGAGGCGCAGTGGCACCAGCTTTCGGAGGCTGCGCTGGACGTCAACAAGCTGCTCATCGCAGAGCGCTGCTTTGCCGCCATTGGCGACGTCGCCAAGGTGCGCCTGGCCTGGCTCTGTTGCTTCCACGCATCGACCGCGCTTTGCCCGCCTCTTGCTTCCCAGCCACCCTCTGCTCCGCCCCCTCTGACCCCCTCCCCAATCCGCTGTGCCCTCCTGCCAGGCCCGGTACCTGCACACCCTCAACCAGCTGGCCGCCGACTACGCAGCGGAGGTTGGCGGGGATGGCTTTGACAGCTACGAGGTGCAGGCCAAGCTCGCGGTGCTGCGCAAGCGCTGGCGCGACGCGGAGAACATCTACGTGTCGCAGGGCAAGATCGAGGAGGCTATCACGATGTACACCGAGGCGCACCGCTGGACGGACGCCATCCGCGTGGCGGAGCGCAACAACCACCCGGAGGCTGAGAGCCTCAAGCGCAGCCACTATCAGGTAGGCCGAGAGCCGGGGCCTCAGATTGACCGTGCCCGTTGCTCATCCGATCATAGCGTACCTGCACTTTATTTGAGGCGGCGGGATGACTCTGGCATTGATGCTTTGGCTCTGCGCAGTGGCTGCTGGAGACCGGCCAGGAGGAGCAGGCTGGGGAGGTGAAGGAGGCGGAGGGCGACAGCCTGAGCGCAATCAGCCTGTACCTCAAGGGCGGCCTGCCTGGCAAGGCCTCGCAAGTTGTCATTCGGAACCCGGGTACCTACGACCCTGCGCTCATGGACAGCATTGCCAACTCACTGCAGCGCGGCGGCATGTACGAGAAGGTGACTGCACTGCCCCTCATACAACGGCGCAGCGCTCCCGCAGATTTCCGTCCCATTGACTTGTGGCTACCTGTGTCTCAACCATGTGCATGTTTTAATCAAACAGCAACAATAACAAGAACGATGCGAGCTGTACATATCAATTCCGGATGAATGTAATAAGCGTTGCCGTGCTTCTTCGCCTGCGACTGACGCTCTGATGCCGGTGTGCGCCAGGCGGGCGAGTTTTACGAGCACCAGCGGCGCCCACGGGAGGCCATGGAGTCGTACCGCCGCGGCCACGCGTTCCGGCGCGCGGTGGAGCTGGCGCGCCGCGAGAACCCGGGCGAGGTGACGCGGCTGGAGGAGGAGTGGGGCGACTGGCTGATGGTGAGCAAGCAGGTGGACGCGGCAATCAACCACTTCATTGAGGCGGGCAAGAGCGTGAAGGCCATCGAGGCGGCGATGGAGTGCCGGCAGTGGGCCAAGGCGGCGGGCATCATCGACGCGCAGGGGCGCGAGGTGGCGCTGCCGTACTTCAAGCGCATCGCGCGGCACTACGACGAGGCGCGGCAGTGGGAGGAGGCGGAGCGCTACTACATCAAGGCGGGCCTGGCGGGCGACGCGGTCGAGATGTACACGCGGGCTGGCAAGTGGGAGGCGGCGCACAAAGTGGCGATGGGCTACCTCACCGACAGCGAGGTGCACGCGCTGTACTCGCGCCGCGCGCGCGAGCTGGAGGCGGGCCACAAGTTCAAGGAGGCAGAAAAGATGTACCTGACGGTTAAGGAGCACGACCTCGCGATCAACATGTACAAGAAGGCGCGGCAGTACGACCAGATGGTGCGCCTGGTGAGCCTGTACCGCAAGGACCTGCTGGGGGAGACGCACGCGCACCTGGCGCAGGCGCTCGAGAACGAGGGCAACTTCAAGGAGGCGGAGAAGCACTACTGCGACGCCAAGGACTGGAAGAGCGCGGTGCAGATGTACCGTGCCAACGACATGTGGGACGACGCGCTGCGCGTGGCCAAGCTCTTTGGCGGCGCCGCGGGCGGCAAGCAGGTGGCGTACGCCTGGGCGGTCAGCCTGGGCGGCGAGGAGGGCGCGGCGCTGCTCACCAAGTTTGGCCTCATCGAGCAGGCGGTGGAGTATGCGATCGAGAGCGGCGCGTTTGCTCACGCATTTGAGCTCACGCGCAGCAGCATGAAGCACAAGCTGCCGGAGGTGCACCTCAAGTACGCGATGTACCTGGAGGACGAGGGGCGCTTCAAGGAGGCGGAAGACGAGTTTGTGAAGGCCGGCAAGCCAAAGGAGGCGGTCGACATGTACGTGCACCAGCAGGACTGGTCCTCGGCCATGCGCGTCGCCGAGTCGTCGGACCCCACCAGCGTCAGCGACATCCTCGTCGCGCAGGGCAACGCAGCGGCGGGTGCCAAGGACCTCCGCGGCGCAGAGGCGCTCTATCTGCGCGCCAAGCGGCCGGAGGAGGCGCTGCGCATGTACAAAGCCGCCGCGGCGTGGGAGGACGCGCTGCGCATCGCGGAGGACTACCTGCCGACGCGCGTCAACGAGGTGCACGCCGAGCTGGCGGCCAGCCTGGGCAAGAAGGGCGGCGGCGGCGACGGCGGCGGGCTGGAGGGGGCGCTGCAGCGCGCGCGCATGCTGGAGCGCAGTCGCGACTGGGGCCGCGCCATCGACACCTATCTCGACCTAACCAGCGGCGGCAGCGACGAGGCGCTCGCCAGCGCATGGGAGACCGCCGTCAGCCTGGCTGTCGAGCACCTGCCGCACCGCTCGCAAGAGGTCGTCAACCGCGTTGCAGCAAGGCACGCGGACGCCGGCCGTTATGGCGCCGCTGCGGCGCTGCACCAGCGCATCGACGATGCCGCCGGAGCGGTGAGCACCCCCCTCCCCCCCCTCCGCCCCCCTTTTTCCCAATTCACAGCTTGTGTGCTGTACTCTTCGCCTTTTGTCTCGTCCGATATATACTCGAGCCGATTGAATATTTTATTATGACTCCAATATGTGCAGTCTTGCGCAAGTCTGGTCTATCGCCTCCGATCGTCCCTCACCCCTGCCTTGACTGTGCAACGTGGGTCTGACCTCGCGAACTTCTTCCGGTATTGATCCCTTGTGTAGCTTCAGGCCACGGCCGTGTCCGTCGCTACTCTGTCGCTCATTTCATGTATGGGAGCCCAGCCCCTATGGGCATCGGAGGAGCGCGAAATAATGATAACCCGTACGTATTTGTAGCCTCCGTTTTCGTAACAGCTCGCAGTAGTCGCTATATAGCGCAAAAACTTCGACTCCGCACGTCGAGTGTTCTCAAACTTCCTGACTTTCCCACTCGTCGGCTGTCCACCAAAAAGGCGTTTGCTTTTAAGCGCTGTCCGTGGGCAGTAGCGATCTACGCGATTGCCCTCGGAAGACCTAAATCACTGAGTCGCAAGTGCTGAAATCGTGCTGCGCTGTCACTGTCTGCTCGCTATGCAGGTGCGCGCGTACCTGAAGGGCCGCATGATCGACCAGGCGCGCGCTGCCGCGGCGGGTAACGCGCGGCTGGAGGAGCTGGTTGAGAACGCGACACAATCCTCGGCCGGTACCCCCGCCGACAGCGGCCTCGGCGGCGGCGGCGGCGGTGGCGCCAACGACGCGGAGCTGCTGGAGGCGTACGCGCGCGGCGGCGAGTGGGACAAGGTGCACGAGCTCGCGGCCAAGCAGGGCAACGAGACCGTGGCGCGGTACACCCTGAAGCACGCCAAGCTGAAGGCGCAGCAAGGCGAGTTCGGCGCCGCTGCGGCCGTGCTGGCGCGCTACGGCGTGCAGCCCGCGCCGGCCAACTTCGAGCTGTATGCGCACATCGCGCGCAGCGTCCTCGCCGAGGCGGACCCGAAGGACCCGGCGCCCTTCACCGATTCGCGCGACTACCTGCAGAAGCTGGTGGGCGCAATGGAGGCGACGCCCGACGTGGCTATCGCGTCGCTTGAGCAGTTTCGCAAGCTGTACTCGGCGGCGCACCTCGGCACACAGGCGGCCGTTTGCACCAAGCAGGGCTGGGTGGAGATGGCCGCCAAGGCGTCGACGGCGCTGCTGCGCCACGTGGGCGACGTACCCGCGGACCGCGCGTTTTACGAGGCGGGCGTGGCGATGCGCGCCGCGGGCCGGCTCAACATGGCATTTGTCTTCTTGAACCGATACCTCGACCTGTCGGAGGCGATGGAGGACCCCGAGGGCTTCACCATCGAAAACTCGGACTTTGTCGACACGGATATCCCGTACGAGTTCCACCTACCCGAGAAGCACTACCTGTCGGAGGACCGGCGCGAGGAGGTCCGCGACTGGGTGCTCGCGCTGAGCATGGACCAGAACGTGGAGCAGAGCCTGAGCTGTCGCACGTGCGCGCAGTGCGGCGCGGACACTTACGAGGGAAATCTGGTGTGCCACGCCTGCAAGACGCCCAGCGAGCCGTGCGCCATCACCGGCTACCCCGTTCCGGCCGGCGAGCGCGCCGTCAACAAGGGCGACCCCTCCGTCGTCGCGCGCAAGGAGGACTGGAACACCTATATCGGCCGGTTCCAGACCTGTCCCATCACCCACACCGTGCAGAGCATCTCGCACTAGCCGCCCGCTGCAGCGGGATCCCCCGTCCCCCGGACAACTCCCCCACTTTCACTAATCAATTTGCAGCACATGCAAGGCGCCGCTGCCATGTAATTAATCTATGCGAGCCAGCAGCACGCGTTTCTCCTGATTTGAATTTCACTTGACACATGGATTGCCAGCAGCGTAATCTTGCATGTCGATGCGCCACCGACCTGCCGCTCTTGCTGTTTCTTTATTCCGCCACCCCGTCATCCGAGAAGCAGTTGTCGTGGAAGCTCGGACTGGAGCTGCGCACTGTACTCAGCAGCGCACTGCACCGCACTCCTTGTCATATGGAGGCGCACCCCAGGGCTGCGCATCAGTTGAATTAATGCTCTTGAAATAACCGACTTCATGAATCTAGCTTATAATATTAGATAGTCAATACCATGAGCTCATCCTATCGTCGAGCTGTGCAGATGAACAGCAAGTAATAGGGTAGCTCGTATTACCTTTCAGAATTCTATCAGTCGCCATACTACGATTTGTGTCGCTTTATGATGCGTAGTGTTCCGTTCGCTATGATTGCGTTACCAGCTGTATTGCTTGCTAGAATATCGGAATTCAATCAATACATTACGCGTAGATATGCAACAATACTTACATCAACACTTCTTGCCACGTTCTTCATATCAAGATATTGATCATAGCAGCTTCAGATGGAAGCATAATATGGAAGCATAATACTATATTCGTAGGGTAAACAAAAGGCAAGGTACCTCCATCTTCAGTCTGTGTTACGCGCGTAATTCTTGTACTTCTGAAGATACTGGATTACAGATTTCGCTTTATTATTACTACTGCTGGAGGTGCCTACTACTCCATACATGTGCAGCACTATGTCACGGAAAGCAGAACGCCAAAAATACATCTTTGGGAGCCCACTGATGTCTTTGCGCGCCTGCCGTTGACTTGTCATGTATGTCATGTATGTCATGTATGGTGTTTGTCATGTATGGCATACCAAATAATGTCTCGCGAACCAATTGAGGGAGCTCACCATTATTACGTGTTTTGGTATAATACTAAGAATTCCCGCCCACACCAACACCCATCCCTTCCTCTGGCAACAATGGCAGCGCTTGTAACTGCCCTTATCCACGTCAATATGCACTGCACAGCGGCAGAGGACAAATATGTGTAACAGTGATAGTAGAGGGAGCAGAGCTGACAGGGTATAAAGCGTTATTTTATCCAGAATCGTGGAAGAGGCCACCAGCACACGCCAACATTGGGCCCGAGGCCTCATGTCGGGGGGGAGTCCCCGTAACGGTGACAAACGATGTTGCAACAACCTGCCCTCCATGTGTGACATTGATTGAAGTGAAAACGAAGGTTGTATGGCTGCTAGCTCGATAACATGAAGGTTCAGGATGTGCACTAGCGCTATGTTGTCTGGGACCACAACCGACTATATAAAGTCGGTTTTGCCTGCCTGTGGAGAATAGTCAGCTTTGCAGCGAGTTGAAACTCACTCAGTTGCGTGCACTCGCTGTTCAGTGCCATTTATGCATTGGCCTACTGTGGCTCATCCTCCACAGGGGCTGCAGCCAGTACAGTGCGCAACCTCGGCCGCCAGAGGCAGCCACCACGCAGCCGTGGCGTGCGTGCAGCTGTACCTTGGCGTCAGAGGGCTGGATGTATGAGGCGCACATCCTGGTTTGCAACCACCACCGCGTCCTCTATCGCGCACATAAAGTTCCCGCCCTCCTGTCCTTGCTGCAGTACAAGAACATCCCCCGATTACCTGCAAAATATCCATGCGGATATGTTGATGGATTTGGCACTACCGAATAGAGCAAACAAAGTTTCCGTCAGGATTTTTTGATATTTTGTGGATCAGTATAGACATTCGGCTTTCATGGCAAATTATCTTATTAAATATTAAATAAAGAAAGATCAGATTACATTAGATTATCCATCTAATAACACATAGATAGATAAGTAAGAACAGGGGGAAACAAGGTCTTTTGCTTTTTTGGTGCAGTATACTGCATGCCGGAGGTAACAAATATATCGTCTCAGTGAGCCAGTTTTTGTGGCTCAGTATAACAGCTAATCCCTACAGCAGGCAGCAGCAGCACGCCCAACCAGCAGTTGTACTGGCAAGTGTGCCACTGTAGTTTACCCTAATGTAGGCAATGGCAGCCACCAATGGCTTTTGCAGCCATCGCCGCGGCGTCGCTACAACCCTGCCGGCAACCCCTCACCGCCAGAGTGAGTACATGCAATCGGCTGATGTGGCGATCACGCAGGTCACCCCGCTATCGTGGCCGGGCCGCACGCCCTTCAGCGGGACGCCTGTGCGCGGCAGCCCTGCCGAGCAGGATGCATGCTACGTGCAACCGCTGCTCCACAGGCGAGGCAGCCCCCCCTCCCCCCCTTCCATCCCCCCGGGCCAACTCCTCTGCTTGGTATGTGCCAGCTCTGAGGCAATCTTCACCGAGAGAAGAGGGTGCAATCGGGCGAGATGAGGCAAAGAGAGAGAGAGAGAGAGAGAGAGAGGGAGGAAAGGAGAGAGAGAGGGGAGGGGGGGGGGGGGAGGGAGAGAGAGAGAGAGAGAGAGAGAATAATTGTTATGATGCTGTCACCACCCGCTATGGTCGCCCATGCGCCCAGCTTTAGTCCCCCATGGCTCACAAGAAAGCAACAAGAAAGCTCATACGAATACTCGTACCGTGGGAGGATTACACAATCCTCCCAATACACCCATACAATGAGTATTCCATACAATACGAATAAGTGTTCACATCCGTTTAGAGACGTCACTGTCACAGCTCACAGCGCAAGCTGGATGTGTGGCATCACCGCGGTGACAGCCCAGGGGGCGTGCAGGCGCAAGGGGGCTGGCACCGGATTGAACAACTCCCCAAGTGAGCCGCCCGATGCCCTCCCTGCCTGCCCGGGAACCTCCTGATGCCTGCGGGCAGCGCCTCGCGCTCGGAGCCCCTGACGATCATGCGGCCGGGGGTGTGCTTATCCCGCCTCAGGGTACTGGACATCGCAGCCGGGCAGCACCCCATCATGGCGCCGCTGCACGACTGTGCTGCAGCGCTGGCGCGCGGCAGCCCCGCCCTGATGCGCCACACGGAAGGTGCGGGCTTGCCGCAGCGTTCTCAAATTGGGCTATTCACGGGTCGCCAAAAAATCCGAACCATCCAGGCAGATAACCCGCGACATCTTTGCGGTGTATTCTGATACTCAGATTTCCAGATATAAACATCGCTTTTCTGTCTTTATAGTGGAGAGGAAGGGGAGGGGGGGGGGGGGGGGTGCTTTCCGAAACAATGAAATTCAGGGTAGCCAATTGTGGTCATGGTACTCACTCAGTGGCATGATGCTGCGCATCCCCTAGCCAATGCCTTTTCCAGCCTGCTGATCCTGATGCTACCAGCCGGGTCCCCGTCCCGCGGGAATGACATCCCCCGCCCTCCCCCCCTCCCCCTCCCCCACATCGGTATGCAGGAAGCATGGAATCGCTGTGCTCGGTGCCTGGGTACTGCTGACACTCGCCGCCCCGCCAGGGATCCCGCGGCATGGCGGCGGACATCATTAATGCCTCCCGTATACTCGGTGACCGCCGCGACGTTCGTCAACTCACCGCCTTCGTTACCGACTTCCAGGGGCTGACCGCCGGCATCTACTGGACCCCTGCTCTGAAGGCCTGGATCCTCCACCAGTTCCCACTGGAGTCAAACGACGGCATGGCCAATCCCAGCCTACTAGGTGTCAGCCTCATCTTCGCAGACATCTCCGCCCGGTGCCCGCCCCCCCCCCCTCCCCCCTCCCCCGGGAGGGGGAGGCCCGTCACGAGACGGTTCGGCATGCTTTAGGTAGCTGCTACAGTACCCAGGCACCCCCCCCCCCCCGGGATGAAGGCCGCCCATCCCCGCCCACACGGGCACGCCTTTCCGTACTACAATTACCAGCCCAAGCTTTGGCCTTCAAAGGACGGCATGCAAGCGGCCTAGCCGAGCCTATGCAGGTGCACGGAGTCGGACCGCGAGACAGCCAGCCCGCGGTGCTGCCCAGGCATGTGTTGTCACAAATGCCAAATGTCAGATAAGCCATGTGTGTCATGCGGCCAACACCATGACGGTTCCGGGGTGACGCCGTGGCAGGGGAGCGGCGCATCCGTTGATTGCACGAGGCACGGTTCTTGTAATTAGTACTTGTGCGTGGGCTGAGGCCGCTTTTATGGTTCCCAAGGGCAGGAAGGAGGAGGGGTTGGATACCACAGGAGGCCGGCCGGTAGCTTGAGCTGTGACAACACTCTGTGTTCCCCATCGCGGATAGGGAAAGTAGGCCCTCACATCAACTCAGTCTGGGCGGCGGACAGCAGCGGACTAGCATGTGGGGACAAATTTCAATTTCAATTTCAATTTGTTCCCAAGGAGGGCTGTGCAAGTGCCGAGAGACACGCGGTCGCTTGTCATCCCCCCGTACCCACTCAAGCCCTCGCTCGGCCTCCCGCCCCCTCGCCAAACATGGAGAAAGGCTGCTGCGCACGCCTGCACCTTCACGTGCTCGGCGGCGCCCCGGGCCCGCTGGGCTGCGGCCATGGCGGCGCATGCAGGGCTTGCGGCAAGTCGGGCTGCCGTAGAATGGACCCTGAGATGATCACCCACAGCACGTCCCCCGCCGCGTAAAGTACCAGCAGGCTGCATGCCATGACGACCAGCACCTGCGGGCAGAAAGAGGGGGGGGGGGGGGGGGGGGGGGGGGCAATGAGTAGAGTTGCGGGTCTAAGCGGGGTGTGCGGTGTTCGTCTCATATCACAAGCGTAAAACCTACGATATCCGGGCATGCACCCATTCTGCCATGCACACGAAACAGCATGATGACGACGCGGTAGCGGGCGTAAATGTGTGCCACATATCCCACTCTGCCTCGGCATGGCCTGAACTGCGCCCTTACTGACGCGGGCATCATGACTGGCGCTGAATCGAGCAATCAGCATAGCAGACTTGTAGTGCGGTAGTGTAAATAGGTATAGGTAGATAGTGTGGTAGTGCAAGTTGGTATAGATATATAGACCGGAAGAAAGCATAAGAAACAACACAGCACGATTTTGTGGCATGGTGTAGTGTTACCGGGGACTGATATGAATATTAACATACATCATCCCAGCAAGCCAGTTGTTTGTGGCCCGGTATAACCAGTAATCCCTGCAGGCACCTGAACACATAGCAATTGCAGTGTACTCATGCACTGTGTTGCCAGCGCAGGTGGGCAGTGACCGCCACGTGTGGCTGTTGCCACAACCGCCATGCTGGCAGCCTCTCACCGTGAGCGTGATGTACGCGCGGTGCAGGCTCAGGCTGATGCGGCGGTTCTCCACGTAGAGGCCCCACAGGCCCGGCGTGGGCCCGTAGGGGATCATGTACGCGAGCACCGCGATCCAGAAGAAGATGACGACCACGAGGTGGTACAGCGCGACCGCGCTGAAGTTGCGCACGAGGTCAAAGATGACCATGGCGCTCAGGATGGTGGTCCAGGCCACCTGGCCCGCCACGAAGCAGCGGATGCCGGTGTTGCTCTGCCCGTACATGGCCATGAGGCCCAGCGAGTTGCCCGCGATCCAGAGCACCGTGAGCACGATGCCCTCCACCGCGAAGATGCGCACATCCTGCCAGATAGGAAGCAAAGGGGGGGGGGGGGGGGGGCATGAGTGCAACAGACGGAGTGGCTGGCTCGAGGCTGCAGGGAATGCTGTATCAGAATACACATCTCGTGGACGACCCGGTGCTGACATGGTACTGTTGTGAATATAAAAACAATCTGCAAAAAACAATTATCCGATGCAGGAAGTAAAAAGTTTTACTATGTTGAACACACTCAAGGGGAAACTTGTTGCGCTTCGTCGGGGGGGGAGGGGCTGGCCTCACGTGAGGGAAAGTGAAGAGGCAGATGATGGAGACGATGACCATTAGGCCGAGGTAGGCATCAAAGCCATAGACATAGTGGATGCGGAAGCGGCGCTCCTCGGGGCACTCCTCCGGCACGGGGTAGCCCTGGTAGACGAGGCAGTGGAGGCAGCAGCCGGAGGCGAAGCAGCACACGAGCGTGAGGTAGGCCATCAGCCAGGGCGGGTTGTACTTGAGCCACCAGGGCCAGGGTGCGCCCGGCGGCACCCAGCGGTCCAGGAAGAAGACGTCCAGCGCCTCAGCGCCCCACAGCTGCCACTGACACACGTACTGGAACTGGTCGCGGTACGTGTGCTCGCTGGCGGGCAGCCGCGCAAAGAGGTCCACCAGCAGCGTCTGCAGCCGCGGCGGGGGCTTCACGCGCTTCACGCGCGCAGTGATGGTGTTCCAGCCGCCCGCGAGGTCGTCCAGGCGCGCCTGGATGCCCCGCTCGATAGCGCCGGCGATGCCGCGCCGTCGACCGGAGGGGCCCACCTCCCCCCCTTCGCCGCCCTGCCAGGAGCTCGCACCAGTAGATAGGCCGTCCCTTTCAGCGTCCCTGTCCCCGTCGCCGCCTCCATTCCGGTCGTCGTTCGGCAGCAGCAGCGGCTCGGCCAGCGGCTGCCGCTCGACGTCGTCGTCGCCGTCGTCGCCTGGCGCCGCGGAGCCACCGCCTTGGCCCGACGACAGCCTCCCGCGGTCCGCCATCAGCAGCTCCCTCGCCGAGGTCGGGTGCATGGGCGGGCAGGGTGGCGCCTGAAGCTAGCAATGGGTTGGCGGGTCTCGTACCCCGCTGCAGGAACAGCGACGGGGGCCGTGCTATGTGGTGGGCGCAGCGAATGGTACGGATGTGACTGTCGGAGTGGTGCGGGAGAAGTCCAATTTTCCCGCCTACCTGTAGGCCGGTGCACGACGGAAGGGGGGCGGATGCTAGCGACTGAAAGCCGGCGCAATGTCTAGCAGAAATATATCCGTACCAATACGGCAGTACGTGGGTTATTTGCTGTGGGTACCTGCTGTAGTGCCGAATGCAAACTTGCAAACCCGCAGCAAAGTTACCAAGGGGTTTACCCAGCAAAGTACCAGTACTACCTGGTACTACTGGTGTGAATTACAAAAAGGGCAGTTCCCCAGAATTAGAAAATCAACACTACCGTACTACTGGTACGGGTTTACCCCTTTCTATCGTCTTATATACAGAGTATATTTGACAGCTGTATATAGCTTTTATTAGCTGTACGTTTGTCATTTAAATTGATGCCTATTATATCCGGCGGCGAATACGAAATCACAACTACCCCTACTACGACATGCAGTCGCTGCTGCAATGCTGCGACAGGCGCCATGTTTCATGCTACTCGTGCTGGTACATAAGGGTATCGGGGACCTATCCGATCCTGCTATCCTCGCCCAGCTGCGCGACAAGCACGCATCCCAGACGCCGCGTATGATATTCCGGTCGACGAGGCCGCCATGACGGTGGACATGCGCGTGCCTTACCAACAACCCAACAACACGTGGCGGTGAGGCCCTCATGCATGCGAAACGAGGATATCCGCTGCTTGCTTGGTGGGCGAATACGCCCCGGCGTCGGGGCATGCGGGGGTTCGCGCCATGTCGGAATTCGCCTCAATGTACATGACACAAGGTCGCCTGCCCGGCTGGTTCAACCGCCTCTTCGCCTCTGCCAGGGTTGTGGCGCCTATCAAGAAGCTAGGCGAGGGCGGGGCCCCGGACGGTCGGCTTGTGGCAGTCGGGGAGGCGGAGCGGCGAGGAGCGGAATGGGCGGTGGTGGACAACATGAAAGAGGCGTATGTATCAGTGCTTGCGCCGTCTCACATCGGCGTCGGCATCTCCGCAGGGGATCGTCCCGTCGTGCTCGATCATCCACGGTGGCCGCTTCATCGCCGAGAAGCCTGGCTCGTGTGCCGTCATCGTCCAGACTGATCTTCGCAACGCTTGCAACGAGGCGTGGCGCTGCACTATCACCCAACGCCACATCAAATGCTCTCCTTTCCACCCCGTCATCCTTGCGCTCCTGACCTCCCTCTCTACGGATTTGTTTATGCTCATGGACGATTGGTCCGCCACTCCGCGGTCGGAGGACGGCGTGCAACATGGCGCGCCATTGGCCATGCCATCCTTTTGCGTCGCGATATTTACCCCAATGTGGAGGAGTATTACGACAAGACTTTGGAGGTCACACGCGGGGCAGCGCGCTTCACCGCCGACGGTGGATATTTGGAGTGCATCCCGGAGCATGTCGTTTGGCCGGCCCTTCACGCCGTCCTCCTGTCCATCAATTAAGGTGTCCCCGGGGCTTGAGGTGCGCTTCGACAAGATGCACGAGGACAACGCGGACATGGAGGCCGCGCTGCGCGAGGCCCCGGCCGACATATCGAGTGGCCCGAGCTGAATGGCCACCACGGAATCCCCGTTCGCAACGTGCCCCTCGGATTGCCATGGTATGTGCATGCCTACATTTTGCGGCAAGGCGGAGGAGCTACAAGTTAGAGGAGGTGGACGCCAACCTGGGCAAGCTCCTATCTGCCAAGCCCAACCGTCGGTACACCCACGCCATGCATCACCACGCATGGGCCACGTTTAAGCATTGCATGGCGCACATGGCGGGGTATCGGCTCCACAACTGCCTCCCGTCCAAGGTGGAGGCCTTGAGCGGAGGAGGTGGATGCTACGGGCCTCACGGCGGTCGAGCACTTGAGCAGATGCTAGCGGTCTCGTTTGATCCCTCCACATACGGCACCGATACCAATCCAATGGTCACCGATTTTTTGGCTTAGCTTTTGCTCGACCCTCACCGGCTACATGTAGCATACACGCTATTGGTAGCATATTACGGAACGCGGCGAGCCGGGCACGTCATTGCGACTATTGAGCCTAGCAGTCAAGTGGCGATTACACGGTAGATAGGGGAATCACACGCCCATTCTCTGGGAAAAATCGCGATTACTTGCCATTACGGTGTACTTACGAGACAGTCCGGGAGGATAGTGTTGCCAGTCAAGCAACCCCGTGAGGGCCTCCATCTTTTCGCTTGCCGTGCTTGGCCTTGCGAGTGAACTCGAGGAAGTGGTCGGCGGCCTTGGCGAGCGATTTGGTTGTCGCTGGCCGCAATTGTGACCTCCTCCGCATGCAAAATGACCCGTTCATTCTCCCGCTGATTCGATTGAAGCTGATTGGTAGTTTTGTTGTTGTTGACGGAGATGCGGCTGCTTCCCACGGATGAGCGGCCCGTTGCTGACCTACTTGGTGTGGTTGGAGTCTCTCATGGTGGCTGCTTGGTTAAGTCATGCACGTAGGCTGACCCTTGACCTTCTCGTAGCTGAGCAAACGCATTCCCGTGTCCTCAGCAAAGGCAATGTGGACATTAAATGCCCGCATTGCCTCGATGATCACGGTGTAGGGTCAGCCAGTGGGAGAACCGTGTCAAGCGTATAACTTGAAGAGGGATATGATCATGTCCATATCTTTTATGGCGCTTGTGACCCCACTTTCCGGTAGCGAGGTACTGCAATGTCGCCGTAGGCCTTGATCGTGACATCAAGGCCCTGGAGGATAATTATGGATGCCGTGCGGAGGTCACCACTGCCACGCGGTGTATCGGTAGCATAATCGGGACGTCGGGGTCCAGGTGGCTGCCGTAGTTGTCCATCATGAGCAGCATAGGCGTCTCCGTCGACCCGCGTGCCGCTATACTTGGCAAAAACATTTGCTCTGCCCACTACTGCGTGCAGCGCTCCGTGTCCATCCACGCGTTCTTCGGGACGGTGATCTGGGAGCGCATAGAGCCGGCCGGTCTCAGCGCTGCCACTACCAGGAGGGAACCGCTGAATTAATCTGGGGAGGGCGTCTTCCGCTTCACAATGGAGAATGGATCCAGATAGGCGCCGTCCACGAATATGGCGAGCATGCATGTGAGGCCAACCGGCGGTCGTTGCCCTTGGCATGATGAGAGCGCATGGCACCCCGCGGGGCCCACACTATGGGGAAGGGGTTGTAGCCCAATCTCATCTAGGTTGCAAATGTTGCGGAACGTTGGCATATTTCTCGAAGACAACCTTGAGCTGGTCAATGAACTCTTTTACGGCGCTCTCATATATCTAGCACCTTGGCGCGGAGCGGGTCGACATCGTCGACGATGCAAGAGGAGATGAGAACATAACCATGGCGCTTGAAGAACCGCCTCGCCCACTTCCTGCTAGGCCCGCTGCCAGAGTCCCGTCACTACTTAGAGAGCCGTGTTTGGAAGTAGCCGGGGACAAAATGTAATTAATGTATAATGTCGTTGGTCTTGAAAAATCACAACATATGTTGTCAGATTATGGTCAGCTGAATGATGCACCTTGATAGCCTCCACAAGAGATAGCGCTTGCTTGAGGGTGAGGCCGCTGCGGAGGTCTTCTCTCACGGGTTAACTGGGATGGGGGCCTTGACAGAAGCAACCACAGCACGGCGGTAGGTGGCCTAGGGGATGACATGCTTAGTTGCGATTGCACAAAGGCCATTTCCCCTCATACCAGTTATGCCAGAGTCACGTGCAACCCTCCCCTCCTCTAGGGCGCGTCAGCCAGGTTCTTAGCGGTGTATGCCGCCTTGTAGATGCATCGCCTAACCCTGGGTGGTTAAAGCATAGCGACGGGCAGCGACACCGACGAGTTGCCGGACGGCGCGACGACCGCTGTCGGTCGGGTCCGCGTGCGAGAAAATACGTGTACTCAGAAAACAAACACGACTTGTGCCGGGCGGTACGACGGCGCCATCGGCAGCGCACACGGCCATCAGTCATAGCAAAACAACTCACAGGGGGTACATAGGGCTTACGATTTGCGCCGAGGTGGCCGGGAGACGTCGAGCGGGTCTCGGCTGATGCTTGGGTGGTAGCTGGTGAAAAGTGGTCGCTTAACGAGGGGTGCGGGATCGCCGATTCCGCCGTCGGGCACCCATCGTCACGCCGCCACCCTGCATATCTCGTTGACCGTCATTCCCAGGGCCCACCATATCTAGGCGGGTAAGGTGCCACGGTGCTGGAGCCCGGAAACCCTCAGGTGAGTGGGTTGCATCGCCGTTTCTTTGTATTTTGCAATTGTAGGCGCATGAGCAATGTGGCGCGTTGCCTCGGTAATCGCTATATACGATATACAGTCCGTTGAAATTGAAATCGATTTACAACGTGCTGACTTGCTGCTCTCCACTGCCCAAGCCGACTTGCTTTTAGGATCTGCTTCATCCAACCGCTGTGGGAACCCTAGAGATTAATGATGAAGCTTCCGGCCTTCCTCCTTATCGACCGCGCCCCTCCTCCTTGCATGCCGTTTGATATTGGTCCCTCTGCCGTGGCGGGAGTGTCGTGTATGGTGACATGTGGAAGCGTGAATGTTAAATGTGGGTGTGCGTGTGAGGTTTGTGGGAGGTACTGGGGTTGGACATGGCAGGTTTGAGGGACCGTCGAGATATGCGGAGGAGTGTATGTAGCCATCCGATCGATTGTCGTTGCAGTTTTCTACAGAGGCGGATTGCAACGGCGCTGGGGGGTAGAAGGGGTTTGTCCGGGGGTTGCTTAATGGGGCGGAGGACCGTGAGGTTATGGATGGCTTCTAGTGTGACTTTGTGCATGGTACCGCTAAGGTTGAGGGTGACGGGGACGATTTCAATCGGACACTCCCAGCCTTGTTGACATAGGGCGTTCACCATGTGTTGGTTTTTCGCGGATGAGAGCGTGTACGGTGGCATGATTGAGATAGGTGCAGTATTTGAATTCGATTATATATTTTTTTGACTGCTCTCGGATCGCTGCTGGTAGATATGGTTTCGGGGACCGGGTCTCAGTCGAATCCGACGACACGTCATGCGTCCGGTTTGCAGTGTTCATGGCGGAGGTGGAGGGTAGCGTGGTCGTAGGGAGCTTCGTGGGCGCTCGGGCGGCGTTGGGATCGTCGGTTTCCCCTTCTTGGGTGTCCGCTAGGCGGTCGGGGATGTTGATGCACGGGACTGTGTGTTTGATTCGTTTGGTTATGTCGGAGATCAGGGTGCCTCTGTTGGGGGACTGAGGAGAAGTTGGCTGCAGGTTTGTTGCCCGCGTCCGTGGATAGTACGTGCTTGCGACCGCAGTTCAAGATTTCCAGCTCGTTGAGGAGGAGTTTTGCGCGTGATGTTGTGTCGCTTTGTTTTAAGGCCGGCTATGGAGGGGCGATTGCTTGCCATATATATATGGCCGTTGTTGAGGTGTAGGCCGCATTTCTCGCATGTGAAGGACGGTTGGCCTTTGCGTCTCATTCGGCTTGAATGTGTTCCCCACATGAATTCCAGCATGTGTATTCTTTCCGAGGTGGTGATGTCTGAGGGGATGACGAGGTCCGGCATTGCACCTGTGGCTAGTGTCTTGTCTATGAGGTGGGAGTGCAGGGTTTCGTCAGAGGCGTCGCAGCCTACTGGAGCGTTGGCATGTTTCCGGAGGGCGGTTTTCAGGTTGATGTAGGGGGTGCGAGTGGTGGTCGGCTCTCCTTGGCATGGGGTCAGCCGCACGTCATCGGCGGGTTCGGGAGTTGCGCGTGCAATTACGATAGTGTCTGCTGGGATTGTGCCGTTGGCTACTTCGCCGGCGGTGCTGTCGGCTTGTTCGTTGCCTTCGACCCCAATATGGACTTCGATTTTCGGGAGGATGGTTCGGAGTCCCAAATCCGCTCAGTGTCGGAGTTGGCGTGCTTTGTGTTCGAGTAGTATTATGTGAGCGTGGCGTCGTAGGGTGACCGGGCGGTCCATCATGCGTTCTATTAGGTGGAGGGAGACAACGCTATCTGCGAGGATGTGCTCCGGAAGGTCACACTCCAATGCCACCGAAATGGCGACCAGCTCAGCTATGGTGATGGTGCGACGAACTTCGTCTGCGTCCACTCCTATTGCGATGAGTTTATTGCCCGGCGTGCAGACCCCGGCACCGATGCCCACCACTCCGCCGCGGTGGATACGGAAGCCGACGGTGAATGTAAAGTGTTTCGGGTCGTGCCGTCGTTCCAGGGGTTTGGACAGGATTGGTGTTGCCAGCGGGCGGAGTTCCGGTGCGGCAGGTGGTATCTGCCAGTCGCGGGGCGGTCTAGGCAGACGGGGGCCTGATGTTGCGGCTTTGGCTGCGTCCGAGCCTATTGGCCGTTGGGTGGTGCTCATGTGAACGTGCGGAGTGCGCCCGGGATACAAGGCCCTGAGGCGGGCAGCCGTCATCGTGGCTGAAACTTCGATTGCGTTGACGTTCGCAAGGTAGGGGGCGGAAGCCACTAAGTACACTCCCACCGGCCATTTGGTGCTCAGATCCGTGGTCGGGGCTATATACTTGGGTGTGCTTGTCTGGGGACGGGAATTTGGTGAGGTCCGCAGGGAGCTCGCACATTGTCTGCATGTAGGGGTAGTTTAGGAGATGCGCTTTCTTGTAGGATGCGCCTGTCCACTCGGAGCGGATGATCACTGTGGCAACCATCTCTGAGCGTGCGCGCTACGGAGAGCGTGTTGCACCGCTTGCAGCATATACATTTGTCATCGTATTCGGGGTTGGCAAGGGACGTTTCAGCCCCCAAGTATAGGTCGTTAGCGAATCTAGCGCCGCCGAAAATATCTTCGGGGTATAGGCTATGATACTGGGAGGTGTAGATCGAATTGTTTGAGGGGGTCGCTGAAAAATTCTGTGCGGGCGTGGAGGGCGGTCATGATTGCCAGTGTAAAGCGGTCATCCGTGGCCCATATCTGATTTTTTGGATTTGGTGTTTGGAATTGTCGTCGGCACTAGGAAGGATGCCCACTCTGCCCAGGAGCGCATAAACCTCTTCTTCAAACGTCTTATTTGTACGGTCCGGTCTGATAAGAAAGTGAAGGTGTTTGACCCTTCGGCGGTCGAGGGTATATGGGAGGTTGTGCCGTCCGGTTTGTGGAGAACCATTTGGTGAGCGGCCCTCACGCTGAAGTAGAATTCCCCCGTGGCCATGGAGTCGAGGTCCGGGTTGATGGTGGCGAGTTTGAGTCCCACTTCGTGTTTTTTTTTTTTTTGGGGGGGGGGGGGGGGGGGGGGGGGGAAGGCGCATGCGGCCGATTGAGCGGGGGGGGGGGGCGGGGGGGGGGGGGGATTCCGAGATTTGGTTCGAAGATTTGGTTCCGAGTCTGGTTCGAATGCGATGACTTGTATTGAGTGCGCGCGGTCCGGATTCCGTGTCCATAATGGACTCGGCTAGTTGATGCCAGGCTAGTTCCCATTGGACCTCGAATAGGTGGATGGTGTCGTCCTGGTTGTTTCTTAATAAATTAGGGCGCATTTGGCACACATGGCATCCGTACCGTGGGGAGGATGCAAACTCGGTGGACCACGTAATGGCACCCTGTCACATGGCGGTTCTAGACTATGCCTGCGGCGGGGAGGCGGCAGTGGGTGCAGTGGCGTCGACCGGCGGTTTCAACTTCTCGTGGCGGAAGGCGGTCTTGTGTGATGGGTGTGCACAAGGCCGGGATGAAGCCCATGTGTTTCTGGGCGTTGAGTTCTACGAAGGTGGGGATTTCCGCGACCCAGTGGACGAGGTATTGGTTGACGCCATTTGGGCCTCGGGCCGTGGAGGTGATGCGGGTCACATCGCTTGCGGGTAGGGGAGTTGCATGGACTGTGAGGGGATGCGTGCGGAATTCGGCTGTGCGGGCCTTGGCCGGGGCGCGCTGGGGGTGTAGGCCCGGCGGGGCGAGTTGTGGGCGGTGTGGATGCGCGGAAGGATAGACAATCACGTGCTGTGTATGGAGAGCTAACGCATGTCACGGGAGGGGTAGCGCGAAGGGGGTACGGTACGGCACCCTCTTGGTAGGGTGCGTGAGATGATTTTGCGATAGGGTGTGTAATGCCTTCGGGAGGGCGTATCGGATGGCGGATGCAGTGTGGGTGGGGGCGGCTCTGGTGATCTCTGCGGCCGTTTGAGGGGGTAAAGTAAGGGGGGCAACGTTTCGTCGGTGGGTTGCCAGCCCCCCCCCCCCCCCCGGTCTCACGGCCGATTGCCCATAGCGGGGCCAACTTGCGCATTATGGCTGCGATTTCAGCTTTAACTTTGTATTGTTTGTATGTGGCGGCTCCTATCCGCGGGGGGTAGGTGTTCCGAGAGTTTGGTCCGTGCTGCTGCTCAGTCTATTAATGTAGTTATTGCATACCGGTGTTAGTTGTACTCATGGGTAGTAGGTAGAGCGCGCATTGCGACTATCCGTACGCCGTCCGTGCTACGGATACTGTTAATGTGGTCGTCCGCCCATATCATCGTGATCTAAACGAGTTTATGAATTTTCCTCCTTTACTAACCGCTTTCTACTAATTGCACGTGCTGCTGGAGCGGTACGGGTTACTAGTTCACCCGTGGTTGTGCCCCTTCGTGTGCTCTACGGGCAGACATAAAACCAGCCGTAATAGGTGAGCCTGCCATCCTCCGGTTTCTACTTCCAGTTTCTAGTTCCACACAGCGATTAACTGTGGCGTAACATGTTGCGGGCAAGGCCACATAATGCTTAAAGGCTGCACTCGGCTCACCATCCAAGTGAGATATTCTCGTCCGTCCGTACGTGCATTGCCATGCCAGATGGAGAAGACCCCGTCGCCGAGCCGACACTCGAATCGCTTCAAGCGGACTGCATGCCCAGTCTGCGTTGCTGATGGAGCTAACTTTGTCGTTGGCTCAATTGACGGCTCGTGGACGCGATGTTGTTGATGGAGTCGTCGAGCGAGGAACATGGCTCCGGGTCCGAACAACGCGGCGCGGGAGCCCCAATGCGCCCCGACTTGATAGAGCAAGCCCGGAGCGGCCATGCCGCTGCAAAATCCGCGCGTAACGAAGACGACTAGTTTGTGGTGCCATAGCTAATTCAGAGAGCTAGAGCCATAGCGGCCGTGCCGGTGCAAAATCCCTGAGTGACGAGAACGACTACTTCGTGATGCCATAGCTAATGCAGAGAGAATAGGTAAGCTACGGGGACGTTCGACCGGTTGGCCGGGTGCCTGGTATGTTCCCACTACGGACCGACTTGACGAACGACTACCTCAAGCACGATGGCCGGCATCTACTGGCCCATGAGGAGTAAATTTGGAGGCCGTGCTGTGAGGCTCACATCGCCGCTCTTTTCGTGCCTCTCGACCAGGTGCAGCCTTACGTTCCGGCTGCCAACCATGATTTCACCCCCTACCCCAGTGCTCGCAACTACGGCGAGGCCATTGACAAGGCGTTTCGTTTTCATCTATCCATCCTCCAGAGGCTGAACGAGATCAAGCGTGTGCACGGTGACCATGTTGTGTTGGACGTGTTGCGAGCTCAGCATTTCCAGCCCGCTGCGGAGCACTTGGATTCGGCAGTCTTCGGCGACTTGATGCGTGACTACGAGCGCCGAGTCTTCGAGGCGACGGTCGCCAACAATGCCAAGGCTGCGGCCACCGCCCACGTGCATGCGACACTCGCAGGATGAGGGTGTGGACGTGGGCGTGGGCGCGACGGCGGCCGTGGGCGCGGGCGCGAAGGTGAGCAAGCCTGATGGCGTGGGGCGCCTTTCGTCGGAATTACCAGCGCTTTGTGAGGTCATCACCTTTCAGTGATCGCCACACAGCGGATCCTGGCGGCCCAACAACCAGATGAGCGCCCCGTGTCCGGACCTGACCCCCGCCCTACCCTGCAAACTTCATTTAAACCTTCCTATGTGCGGCGCTTCATGCACCTACAACCGAGTGCGGCTCAATCATCCGCACAAATGCACATAATTATGAATGTTCAACAACCAGTCTCCCGTACCATTTTCCCGCGTCTTTCGGTTGCTACCCTACGGGTTACAACTGTCTCGCGGCGACCTTCATTCGCGCGTGTACGTTACGAACGAGACACGCACTACGAGCGCGACGGGCGCGTAGGTCGGACCTCCTACCTGAATCTTGCCCCGCAAACCTGTGCCATGTCTAACCCATTCAGCAGTTACAGTGCTGCAACTGCCGGCAAACCTTACGGACGCAGTCGACTATTTTTCCCGGATGGCCCGGCCCCATGTTTCTGCTTTTGTCGAACATCGTACTTACGTAATTGACGAGCCCGAAGCTTTCGCTCCCTAGGCATCTTTACGTCGGACATGTCTACAAAAGGCCTTCGTTGCTCGGCTCTAACAATATGGGACAACGCGCCCTCAACCATCTCTCGAGCTCCCTCATACACCGCCTCGCCTCCCAAAAGCTATACCGGGAGGCTGGCATTGTTCGCCGAGTTTTGTCACCACTCGGAGAACATCAGGCCCCTAGAGGCGGCTACGATTAGTGCTGCTGTCCGGTACTTCGCCTAGATCGGTGAGCGGGGTCACATTGGGGCTAAGTCCCTTCAACCCTACATGTCGGCAATCAACACGTTCCTCGAACTGCACAACATCGACCGCCTCATCGCTAACGACAACTTGCACCTCACCGCTGCGCGACGTCGCGACTTGATGCTTAGACAACGCCGCCTGAGGTTGTTGCCATGCGGGTCCCGCTACATGCGGTTATTGCTTACTCGTTTGTTGAACTCGCCGAGCTAATCATTGCTGCCCCTCCTCTCGACTACCGGCACTACTTCCGGGCCCTCATGGCCACGGTCGTCAACTTCGTGTTCCCCGCCCGGGGGTCTATTGGCGTATCGTGCCGAGTGCGGAACGTACACGCACGTCGACTCGTACCACATCACCATGCAAGTGTACCGCAAAATGGCCGCGCCAGACGACGGCGCGGCAACGACGATTTACGTGTGCTGCTCCTCCCCGGGGCAACACCCCCGCGTTGCATGCCTTCTTCGACACTTCATCGACACCGTCCAGTCCGCCCCCCCCCCCCCCCCTTCCCCCCCCGTCTTTGTTTCCTTGGCCGGGACTAACTTTTGAAGTGGCATCCCTGCCCAACACTCCACCTCGTGGACTGCCGCTACGATGTCAGACTGACCTTCTACGTCCATTTGTCTCGTAGGCGCCGCCCCCCTTCCGGCACCACCCGGAGCTGGCACAGCCTCCGGAAGTAAGGGTGCGGCCTCTGCCGCCCACGCCATCGGTGTCAACCAATGTCCCACATCCACAGCGTATGTATTCAATGAATTGCCGTATTTTTTAGGCTTACAGACCCACGACTGCGAAAGCGTTACGAAATACGCCCGTTTTAAACCTAAAGGCCAAACCTGGAACATGGAAAGGGGTTGCGTTGTTGTAAATGGTGTTTTTGGAACAAAGGTCTGGATGTCTAGATGTTATTAGAAGGTAATAACCAAATTCGGTTTCTAGATGTATCAGAATATTACACGAATTTATCACGGACCAAATTTTAAAAAATCGGCTATTCGCCCAATACGTACGCTGTGTCCGCCACTACATGAGCGGGTGGACGCGCCACTGTCATTCCGGACTACACCGACCCTAATGTCTTCCCTAGCTTCACATGGCGCGTGCTTCTTCTTCGGCCACATCGCGCCCCTTCGCCACTCCCATGTTCAGACTCCGTAGCAATATTCTTGTAGTGGTCCTCCCGGCGCATCCTACGTGACATGGCGCTACCTCTGCTTCGTCAATCAGCCGCTCTCTTCGTTTTTCGCTCTTCCCTTGCAAAATCAGACTCAACTTTAAAATGATCTAAACTAGTATATGGAGTTTCCTCCTTCCCTGATCGCTTTCTAGCTGCATGACTGTGTTGCTGGAGGAGTACGGGTTACTAGTTCACATGTCATTGTGCCCCTCCGTGTGCAGCACACGCAGACATAAAAGCAGCCGTAATAGGCGAGCCTGCCATCTTCCAGTTTCGCTGCTGTGTTCCACACAGCGCCCCCCTGACTTTGTTTAACCTCCACGCGTTCACTTATTTCCGCTCTCTGCCAATTTCCGCTCTTGTCCGTGCAAAACAGCCTGCACGACCTTGTTGGCAAAACGAGACTCAACTATGAAATTATACAGGATACTACTGGTACGCGCGCGCCGCCGCCAGGCGCCCTGCTGCTGCTGCTCATGCGCCTGTGTCGCATCAGCAGCGCCATCGAAATTCACACGTCAGCATCCTGCTGTTTCAGAGAGGCAAAGACTGCTGCAGCACTTCCCTCCAACTCCTTTGCTAGATACGAGTATTTGGCAATCACGTCTGTGGAACGTGCTTCAGGAAGGTCGCCCATCCGTGCGTACCCAGAAGCAGCGGTCGCAGCACCGCGACACACGCGACAGCAGTACCGCGCGCAGTCGGCAGGGCAGACTTTGGCATACTGCCTGAGAAATATCTTTGGGGGCACCAAGAGATTGGGGGGAGGAAATGGCTCAGGGTGACGCGCCAGGCGGGACGGTCCGGCTACCACGGCCGAGTATTGACGGAAAGATGGAGATGAGCGCCGAGAAGGCGACCAAGGAGCAGGAGGGGGCCAGGAAGGCGAGTGGCGCGAATTGTTGGCCGCTTTGTTGACTATGATGAATGAATAACAAGTGCCCGGCTCGCTGCTCGGCGCACCTGGCCCTTGCGCTGACAGCCGACCTCGCCATCGCTTGCCGCACACCCTTCCCGTGCAGGTCGTGCAGTACGTAACACTCGCAGCATTGGGCGCCCACCTGCTCGTCACTCTGGCGAGGAGGATCATCAGGGCTCGCCGGGGCCATCGAGGCGACCGCGATGACAGTGCGGGCGGAAACTGACTCGGGAACGCTGCCACGCACCGCAGGGACTCTATAGGAACATAATATAGCACTGTAACTTCATTACCGGGTGGAGCTGCGGAGCTGACGCGTGGCTTCAGCCCGCGATACTGTCAGGGCACACCGCCGCAGCGCCTCAGCAATCAGGGTCCCGCGGCTGATGCAAGCCAATGTTGTTTGTTTCAAAAACAGGTTTTACAGAGCATAGGCGGCAACATGGACGAATTCACCACGCCAGCTCCACATGCGCGTCTTTGGGGGCGTAACACACATCTAACACAATCCAACGCACTGTGCCTGGGAGCATCGCGCCACCCTACTTCTTGCTCGCCGCCAGTGTTTCCAGATCCGGAATCCAGAGCGCCAGCGCAGTGCACGCGCTCGCGACCAGCATTTTCCTGGGCGCCCACTTGACGGCGGTCGGCACCCCTGGGTGGAAGCTCCACTTGCAGACTTCCTCGCCGCTGCTGGTCCCGTACACGCGTATGCTCTTGTCCTCGTGGCCTGTGGGGCGCACGGGGGGCAGTCAGTTGCCGGGCAGGGAGGGGCACGTCATGCACTGTCGCATCTGCACATGCCATTGCCCGTGCAGCGCCGCACCCGCTATAATGAACTGCTTGTCTGGACTAAAGGAGGCCTCCAGCGGCACGCCAGTCGTGCCCTGGCTGTGAGTTATTGGAGCCTCGTGGATCATGTCCCCCTGCCACCGGTGGAAGCGCCTCCGTCAGCCCAGCACACTCAGGCAAGCCAGCCATCCACAAACCGTGCAGGAGGCATCCGGGGTTCCGGGGCCAACCAAGAAAGAGTCCACCACGTATATGCGACCCTCCACCATCCCAAGGATGAGCTGGCCATCCCCGCTGAAGCGCAGTTGAGAGAAGCTGGCTCGCGACTTTGCCTCCGGTGAAGCCTACCCCACAGCATCGCCATCAAAAGGATGAGGGATAAGGACAAGGGAGGGACGGGGGTTGTTTGGCCATGAGGCGTGACTATTAGGCGGGGCTTGCATCCCAAGGAAGGTGAGGGCCTGGAACTCTGCAAGCAGCAAGTAAAGGGGAAGGGCAGGGCCCCACCACAAAGGTGGCAAACGGCCCCTTGTCATAGTTCCGCGTGTCGTACAGCTTCATGACGCCACAGTTGGCGCCAACAGCCAGCACGAGTCCCTGGATGGGAGAGGGAGAGGTGAGGAGGGAGAGGGTCGTGTCAGTGCCGGCCCACCACAGCTGCCTCCACAACAGACTCACGGGGCGCAGGGGACGACCTGGTGGTCATATGCCGCTGTCGGCACGGCGTTGGGCACTTGCAGCACGCCCTGGCAGAGGTTACTCCGCAGGTCCCACATTCGCACCGACTTGTCCTGTCAGGATTGGGGGCATGGAAGAGAGGGGCAGGGATGGTCACATTCTATCTGACCTGGAGCTGTCAGCGTGGTGGCTGGGTGCCTACAAGGCGCGCTGTGTTCTATGTGATGTCCTCCCCGTTTATTGTGGGAGGGCCACAGGATCGGCATGGCTGCAAAGGGGCGGGGGGGGGGGGGGGGGGGCGCACCAGGCTGGACGACATGAATTGGTCCGTTTTCGACGAGAGACACAGCGAAGTCACGCGGTCCACGTGCCCGCTGAAGTATCGCAGGTATCTGTTGTCATATAGAGACAGATATCGCAGGGAGTGGTCGTGGCCCTGCGGGGGTCGGGGCGCCGAGGATCAGCGTGTCATGGGTGGAACGCGATCACGGCACAGGGCCCCTGCCAACATGCGGCATGCCCTGGCGGCACCTTATTCGAGGCATACACAATGGAGTTGGGGTGGTGGGTGAAGGTGACGCAGTGGATGCCGTGCTTCTTGCTGTATAGCGTCTTCTGGCTGAGCCCGGTGTTTGTGTTGTACACATGGATGGAGTCGTCCTCGCCCGCGGTAACAAGCAGGTCCTCCTTGCGGTGAAAGTCGAGGGAGTTTATGCGCCCCTCGTTCTCCTGCGGCCCCCGCGGCGTCGCCAGGGTTCAGATGCGGCGCCGGGCCACGTGCCGCAGGGTGGAGGGGAAAGACACCCCGCAGGTGGGCTGTGGATATACTCCTCCTGACCTGAAACACCCGACCAGGTGCAAACGCCTTCACCGCCTCATGGCTGAGCTCCATGGCAAAGCTCCTGATGCACCCAGGGTACTCCTGATGCTGGCGCGAAGTTGGTTTCCCTGATCCCCTGCCAGCGCCGGGGGGGCGGGGGGGGGGGGGGGGGGGGGGGGGTGCGTGCCGCCCACCAGTCGAGCAGTGACCAGGAAGCAGTGCCACCGTCGCGTCGTTATTGCTCGAGGGCGTCTGCTCGAGGCGGTGGCACCATCGCCCGAGGAAGCTGAGTGTCCTTTGAGTTGAAGACCCTCTTTTCCATCAACACGCTTTGAAACCGGACGCGGGCTGTCGGGGAGCTTGGAACAGCCCAGGGTATAGACGGTGGATCGGTGGTTGCAGGCTGATTGGCGAGCATGCTGCTTCGTCAGGCAGCATCGTCAGCTATAAGGCTTTACCGGTCTTATCTCCTGTATCAGTGCTCCATAACGTATAGTACTTTTTGGTTACAGGGAGAGCGTCCGGAGAATGCACGCAAAGTACTGGGGGAGGAAAAAGCCTACATTTAAGCAGAACCCTCTTAGCGCCGGGCCGCGGGGCCCGGCGATGCGGCAGGTAATTGACGGCCGGCCATAACGTATAGGCTAAAAGGCTATCATATATGGGTATGAGGCTCAGTTTGCAATGCGCGACGACGATCATAATAAATTAATTACATGAGCTAGCAGCAGAAGGCGATATCAGGGAATCACCCCCAAAAAAAGGACGATCATAATAAATTTATTACATAAGGGCTTTCACAAAAGCGCACTACAAACAGAACTAACAGCAACTATGAAAGGTTGCCAGCAAAAGAGAGACATAAGCCTGAAACCAAGGTCGAGCAGGAGGACAGGGAGCCAAGAACCAAGAAGGAGCCAAGGGAACCACGAAGTCGCTTAGCTGCCAGGAACCAAAGGGACCCCCGCCCCGGGGTAGGCGATCAGCCGCGGCGAGGACGCTTCAGCCAATGACCCGGGTCATAGCAACACACGCCGACGAGCGACGCAACGCATGCGCAGGAGCACCATCATGTGCCGCACGCGCGGCCGCGACCCCGCCAAGAACGTTGTCTGCATGTGCCATGTTGATGAGCAAGGAGAAACGGCGGCGCCACGCAGACAAGAGCTGGCCGATTTTTTGGCCTGTGTGTGTGTGTGGCTAGCTTTCGCGAGCTCCACCAAGAAAGCCTCGGCGTGTGGGGCCAGCGAGCCAAACTCGGAAACGGCGAAAGGAACAAAGCGAAGCATGCCGGCGGCGTTTCGGACACCCTCGTCATACTTCTGGATTTTGTGGCGCTCTGCAGCCCGCAAAGCAGTCGTTGGATCCGAGCTTGACACGCCGAGGATAGGGGCAATGGTGGTATCGACAGCAACCGTGTTTCCGCGGATACCGCCATACCCAAAAAGCCCAACATCGGCCGGCCGGCCGTCGCTGCCCTTCGGGAGAGAAAAAGCACGGTCGGTGAGGATCTGGACACCCACGCTCAACGCGGACTTCACGTCGTGGCAAATGTCGGAAAGGCCATGTGCCGCCCACTCGTGTGCGGCGTGATTGGCGGAGTCGCCCCTAGAGCAACGTGCCACGTGATCAGCGTATGCGACCGCCCAAGTTGAAGGAGTGAAATCCACGCCAGCATCCTGAAAATGGGCCAGCATACCTTGTACCGAGAAGGAGCAAGAAGCACAAGAGCATGGCTCGCCAAGGGAGAGGACAGGAGCCGCCGGAAGGCCAAATGGGCGGCAAGCGGCAACACGGAACACGGAATCGTAGTACTCACGAGAACGCTCACGGACTTCACCAAGGCAACCCTCACTTGGAGGATCAGTCACCAGGAACGCTGTCGCAGCGCGTAAGAGGCAGCCTCGGAAGCGGTTGCTGTCAGGGCCGCTTGTAGGCATACGCGCAGCGAGCTTTGCGAAACGGACCGTGTGAATGCGGTGGCTTAGGGTTTCCTGTACTTTCCGCATGGAGTGCAAGGGGAAGTCCGAGTAATGCGGGATAGCTTGGAGGTCGGCCGCCGAGCGCATTGCAGACGCCGGCTCAGCCCCGGCGGCCGAGTAGCCGGCACGGGCAACGTGGGAGCGCTTGGAGGGGAGCAACTTTAGGGCAGAGGCCAACGGACCCGCTAGATCTTCGAGCACCGCGTCTCCACACTCGTCAACGACACGGGTATGAGCGTGTAAATGGTATCAAATGGTATCATAATGGTATCTTAATGGTATCATAATGGTATCTTAATGGTATCATAATGGTATCTTAATGGTATCATAATGGTATCTTAATGGTATCACAATGGTATCTTAATGGTATCATAATAAATTGTTTTTTTTCGACGGCGATCACCTGTAGTTAATCCTGACAGATGTTATTTTTAAATGTTATCACTACACTCCTTGTACAGGCGCTCGTTAAGTAAGTGCGGGTACCCGCTGAATTATTTACATTGGCTAATTCCTAAAGGCGATCAGGAAATCACCCTAATAAAGGGCCCTTCAAACCCCCAGTCCTAGTACGAATTTATTATTTACATGAGCTAGCAGCAGAAGGCGATATCGGAAATCACCAAAAAAAGGACATGAATCAGAAAGGTCCTCAAGTCCTAGTATGAATACTCGGAAGGGGTACGACCAGGATTCTACTAGTTAGATGAGGTAGCTGCAAAAGGCGATCAGGAAACAACCCGAAAAGGCAATAGAAAACGTCCATTACAACAATTGCGCGGTGGAAGCAGCACCAGAAGAGGATGCGGAACGAGCAGCCACGGGCGCACGCATCAGATTTGGCCGTCTGCACTCCGACAGAGAGAATGCCGCCCAAGTTACCATGCACGCAATCTGAGACTCGCTGCAACAAGCAAACCGCGCCGCATGCGCGACAGGCGATGGCGGAACTCAAGGGGCTGGCTAGGCAACAAAGTTCCGAAGAGCCTGGACGGACTGACCACGAAGGAAGCATGATGTCGGGGCGGAAGGACCGCCATGGAAGTTGCGAACAACATGTAACACCGCGAAGATGTAGACCACCGTTAAAGCGGATTTTCCGAGGCGTCGTCCGCGGTCCTCAACCACAAAAGGGTAGTACTGGTGAACACCCTACATTGGGGCGGAAGACGCCCGGTCCGCCGCGAGCTTGTTGTGCTCCGCAGCCATCTTGTTGTGCACCAGGATTAGTCTTTTCTTCTGATGGTACTGTTACTTGCGACTACATGTACTCTGTACGTACTACTACCGGGGCGGTAGCCTTTTTCTTTCCTCAGCGCTTTCCGTGGATTCCTCGGACGCTTTCCTTGTATATAACCATACAAATCACCACCATGGGGCATGTCCACACCTACATAAATGCACACCTGGGTCGCCGGTATTCATATTATTTGCCCGTCTTTATTTACCCGTAAGGCTGAGAGAACTGGTGTGAACCAGGTCCGAAAGTAAGCGGAACGTTCGACGAGTGAAGGCAATAGTCACTAATCGCAATGATTTTAATATAACCTACACGCATGCGACCGCCCCTGCTACCGACGGTACGAGCAGAAGTACATGTCGTCGTTACTTGTGGGTAGAAGGTGTGTGAGAGGCAGCAGAGTTAAGCAAACAGAGAGACTTTCATGGTTGAGTCGCGAGATGTTGAGGAGAATTGAAGAATGATTACAAGTTGTGCTGCGGGGAGACATACGCATATATGCGAGTTGGCTAGCAGCAAGTGAATGGGAAGCGTCATCCGACATTGTAACATTTATTGCACGGAGGTCATTATGCATCGCTGATTGAACCATGGTTACTAACTTGGTCTTCTAGAGGCTGGTCACCCTCTCACATTCCTCACCGCGACATATATAAGTATGCAGCTTTTGCATGATTCTGTAAGTAGGTTTGAAGGGTCTCGTGACATTCCATGCAATAACAAGCCAAGACAAGGTGATATTGCATAAAATATCAACATACAGTTGTGTAATATCTGATATTATCTATTATAAGTATACATGTATGGTCAGTTGTTGTGGAGGGTTGTGCAATAAATGCAGAATAGGCAGCTGGTCACTTTGTTCCGGCTGATATATATGTCGGCCAGGTTGCCGCATTCAGATTTAGTATGATTTGTGTTGATTGGTCATTGATTTAGCCAGTTACGGCGATTGGTTCAACAACCAATTATAAGGCCATGGGTTGCTGGCAGTTCAACCAGTTGGTGACCACTCAATTGGTTGGTAAGTCCAATAAGGTTGACTTGTTTTCGTTGGGGTTGGTATTGTCGGCTTGTTGATTGGCAAAATACTTGTTGCACTTATTGAATGGCAAAATAGCACGTTGTGCAATTTGCCGGCCCTGCTGGCATTGCATAGTCCTTAGTAAGACAATGTGCCTAGGTAGGCAAGCGAAAGAAATCGCGATCGACGGAGTTTGTGCTGCTGATGCAGTTATTAATTAATTACCATGCTGACAAACACAACCTTTTTCCGTCCGGAGCGTCGCCTACCTAGGGCTTTCCGTAACTGGATCGCTGCCTAAACGGCCGTCGTAGAGACGCTGCAAGGGTTTCACTGGGGCCAGTCCTGTCCCGGGGGCGGAAAGAAAAATCCTTTTCCGAGCTCTGTTAGTGCTGGTACCCATAAAATTAATTGAGCAGGTGGTCGTCGGCAGCATATCTGCTATATTTACAGTAGGTACAGCTATGAGTACGAGTACGAGTACGAGCATTTCACCAGGCTCGCGCGCGCGAGCGCGGCGGACTACGACGACTACGCATTCGCGCCGCCGCGGACGGCGCCTGGCGCTATATCGAGTAGGTGGACGAGCCGCCCATACGAGTACAGGGTACGAGTACACCCGCTGGGCGCGGCGGCGATGTGGCATATCGCGCCGCCGCCCGCCGACAGCGAGCAGCGCGCGGTCAGCACGCTCAGCCCCGCGGTAAAGAAGGCGGCCGCCCACCATCCTTGTCCCTCTCCTCCTGCAGCCCACCCCGCTCCTCCTCACGCCACGCCGCTGCCACCCACGCAGCAGCCGCCATGGGTGTAAGCTCCTGCCCCGCACCCCCAGTCTCTTACCGTGCTCCCCCTCCATCCCCCCAGCCGGTGGTCCGGCTTTTCATGGCAGCCGCTGGATAGCTGCACCGCCCTCGCGGGTTCGCAGTACTTTGCGGTCAGTATTGCACGGGGCGGCGGCGGCGGCGGCGCCCCCCCCCCCCCCCCCCCCCCCCCCGCCCCCTCTCAACGCGCCCAGCGTGCCCAACTGGCCAACTGGCCACAGGCCAGCACCGGGCGACACAGCACAGCCACGGCTGCTCTCCATGCTGGGCTCGTGTACGGGCCCTAAGTATCCACGGATCGCGTCTTCTGCGCCCGGGCGAGCCGGGTATCCGGCAGCCAGCGACCACCATGGCAGTGAACCGGGGCGGCGCGCGCAACACTTGCTCGATCAGCCACCTCTCGGGCTGACGGCCGAGCAGTAGCCAAACAAACGGACGGAAAAAGGTCGAGCTCAGGATTCCATGCGCTGTGGAGGGGCTAGCGTGGTTGCCCGGGTCATCGTCGCTGCGCGAGCACTGAACTGCACCGCAGTCCTTAGATGCTGAATGAACTGGGGAGGTTACATGGGGCGAAAGCGACCGAGCAGCAGCATGGGGGCACTGGGGGCGCGGCTCCCCTGTACCTCACTATCCCGGCGGTGTGCATCCCAGTAGCAGGCGCGCTGCTCGCTGTGAGTTGACCCCTTCAATCCCCCACCCCGTCCCCCCCTGCGCAGTCCTTGGTCGCCACCGATGAGTTTCAGCACATTCTGCGTGTGCTGAACACCAACGTCGACGGCAAGCAGAAGGTCATGTTCGCGCTGACCGCCATCAGGGGTATCGGCCGCCGCTTCTCCAACATCTGCTGCAAGAAGGCCGAGGTGGACATCCACAAGCGGTGCGCCCCGCCCACCCTGGCTCGCGCCTGCCCGCCTGGCCGGCCATGCTAAGGAGGCATTGCACGATGCGGGGAGCGGAGGCAGGAACACAATGGGTGGGCCCGGTGTGTGGGGGGAGGGGGCAATCTCGTAAACTCGCTTTGGGTGATCAATATATAAACCTTTTAGCCCCCGGATGAAGATAGATATCCCCTATAATTTTCTGGAAATGTATTGGCGTACATCGTGAAAGCTACGCAGCTATCACGACTCATTGCTGCAAAACAATAACGGCCTGCGAACCAGGTGTACAGGATAGGTGGCGATGACAATTCGGTGCGCTAACGGCTGTGTTTCTGCGCGTGTGCAGCGCCGGCGAGCTAACGGCAGCGGAGCTGGAGTCCATCATGGTCATTGTCTCCAACCCGCGCACCTTCAAGATCCCTGACTGGTTCCTGAACAGGCAGAAGGACCACAAGGACGGCCGCTACGCCCAGGTGACCTCCTCCGGCCTGGACACCAAGATGCGCGACGACCTCGAGCGCCTGAAGAAGATCCGGTGCGCCCCGCCGCCGTGTGATGTGGACCCTGGAACACAGACTGAATACACTAGGCATGAACGCATTCTGGGCACTGCGATGCACTCGTCGTTGTTCATGTAGACAAGCACGTGCGTGCAGCGCCACTATGTGGCACCGGTATAGCTAGGTCGTCATCTGACAGGCGATCAGGGCCTGGAACATTGTGACACCATGAGCAGTGGCACAATACGCCCTTCTTTTCTCTGCTTGCATGCGAATATGCATTTAGGAAAGACGAAGATTAAAGCAAGATGCATCAGCATCTGTGAATTCAAGGAAGCTGCCATGTCACTCACTTCGCTTTCTTGTAAGGCGGTAGGTTTCCTGGTAATTCTCAGTACCCAGGTACTCCTGCGATCACTGCCTTCCTGACGACCCCCCCCCCCCCCCCCCCCCCCTCCTATTTCTCCGTGCCGCGCAGGGCGCACAAGGGTCTCCGTCACTACTGGGGCCTGCGCGTCAAGGGCCAGCACACCAAGACCACCGGCCGCCGCGGCCGCACCGTCGGCGTGACCAAGAAGAAGTAAACGCGCCGCACCTGGCAGGGGCCCCTGGCTGTCCCCCTTCCGCAGCGGCAGCCCGCCAATGTAAAACCTGGCAAGCAACTCGCACCTCCAATGAGCCCATGCGGCCGCCAACCATGTGATTCAGACAGTCACAGTCACATGCATCCTGCCACGAAATGAATCACTCATGATGGGGGGGGGGAGGTGGGGGGGGGGCATGCCCGGTTTCCCCCGGGTATGGAACCTCGATGACCAGTCCTCATGAGTCCTTGGCCTATTCGTCAACGTCGACTAGAGGCTTCACTGTTGCTAGTCCTGCCCCGGAGCTGGGGGGAAAAGGTGTCGATAGCGCTATGTCAGGCAGGTCCTGAGGGTCCCGGAATCCTGTGGTCCCCCTCACCTGTAGTTGCTAACGGCTGCATCAAAGCTCGATTTTCCTGGGTTTGCGCGTCCATCATTACAGCTCAACAGCGGGTGCATGTCGTTGGTGATGCAACTACTCTAACGCGAAGCAGTCTAATCCGCTACGAGGAACGTGCGAAACCGCCCTGCTGCGTTGCTATTGTTGGACCCAGGGTACCCCGGTACCCTGAATCCGCCTTTTCTCTCTGTGAAATCCGCATTTTTCAGTGAACAGCTGGCTGCCGTACATGTGCCGAATTTGGACCGTATGGCAGAAGTATGGCACCTAGGCATCTTTGCCAGGTGGCCTTCTTAGACGGAGAGGTGTCCTGCCTGATTGACACCTAGCCGGCTGGTATAAATTGCCAGCCTCGGCTCCTTGTAATTGAGTCAACTACTTTTCCCATAAAAATTTCGACTCACCCTTTCTCTCTCGTGACAGTGCCACTCAGCCATCACCACGGCGACAGCGACTACCTATCGTCCATCGCCCACGGCTCATAGCAGCCCTTTGCCTTTCCAGCTTGCCCCTTGCTTGCTGGCACTCGACGTGATTCGACGCGTGCACGCCGACTCTCGCCGACTCTCCCCCCATCAGTGACAGTGCCACTCAGCCATCACTTCGACACTTCGACAACCCCCCTCCGACAGCTATGATGTAAGCCCCAATGTATTATCTCTGACGCGAGTTGATTGCTTCGTTGCTTCTTGTAATTGGTACCCCTGTACAGCCGGTTCCAGCAGTCCCGCGTTTTTTCCATATGACAAGGGCATTCTTTGATCGCTGGATACGGTTACCGGCATTGGTCGATTTGCTGTAGGGTCAGTCACAGCAGACGCAAATACAGTCCAACTCTACGACAGAGTAGTGTTGCCGACAGTACTGCCTCATCTCTACGCCATGTGTATCGCTGTTAAGGGACTGTTGAGGGGTAGGAGCGCACAGGTCAAACCTTGAGTTGATATTTGTATGTTGCTTTAGAAAGGCCGCTGTCAGGCAGGCACCGGCTGGCGCGTGGCATATCCGCCCTCCTGCCTGGCCGAACAGCCCCCTGGCGGCCTGGCTCGGGCGGGCACGGCTGTATCTGCCAAAGTGCTTATTGACGCATTATTAGTTGGACGGGCAGTCGCCTATACAATTGCTGGCAGTATTGCATCAGATAGGCCCCTACGCTGCGCTGGGCTGCCTGAGCAAGGGGCTTTCGGGACCGAGTGAGTGACGGCCCCGACCCCTGGCTACGAGCTGCACCTCCATACCGATTATGCTTTTTTTTCCCGCCCCCGGGACAGGACTGGCACCAGTGAAACCCTGCGCACCGATATAAAATATATTACATTAGGGCTTTCACAAAAGCGCAGTACGACAGAACTAACAGCAACCCTGCGCACCGATATTATATGTTCCTTTCGGAAGTTTCAGCTTCTTGCGCGTGCGAAGCGCGCGTTCCGGCCCGATATTACTCGTACCTGGTACCTGTACAGGTATACTGTTGACTCGATGCGATGTACGAGTGCCGGTACACTACCAATATACTGTAGCCGCTAATATATGGCTCTGGAGCCGGGGGCGGGAAAACCTACAATTGCTCTGGACCCATCAGCTTCCGCGGTCCCCGCCCTCCCCCTGTTCTATCGAAAAAACAGGCACCTAAATCAGCAACAATTCAGCTGCGATGGCCTTATTATTCTTATGCTTTTAAATGGTGCTTCTTTGGCCATTGCGCGGTAACGGATGTGCAATTCTACCTTGAAGCAGGGAGGTTGAGAGAACCTACATATTTTTCCTTGGCGGGGGGGCTGGCATCATGGCATGCTGCGAGTGTGCAAGACGGCATGGTGCTGTGTGCGGCCAGGAGAAAAATGGCGGCGCGGAGGCGCCGCGGAACCTCTTGTCGAAATCGTAATAAAAATGTACTCACAGTCAGGTCACAGCAGGTCTAAATTATTCAGCTGATTGCAAGCTGCGCCCACCCGCACACGCCGCCACCCCGGGGCGGGCGTGATCTCTGCCGGGGCTGGGGGTTCGCGGCCGGACACGTCACGTGTATGGGGTTCCTGAGGAAGTGTGTATGAGCGTCCGCCTCGGAGCTCGGAAGGGGGCAGCCCGGAGAGACTGCCCACTTATCTGTTGGAGTTGCTCATGTTGGCGATGCTGTGGGCGAGCGCCTGCGCGCTGACCATGCCCGGGCCGCCGCCATGCGACTTTCGATCGGCCGCACGGGGCGCCTTGGCGGCGGAGGCCTTGCCACCCGGCGCCGCTTGCTTGCCGCCCCGCGCTGCTTGCTTGCCGCCCCGCGCTGCTTGCTTGCCGCCCCGCGCCGCGGGCTGCTTGCTGGGGGCGGCGCCGTTGGCCGGCGGAGGCATCGCGAGGCGGGCTGCCGGCTGCTCCGTCATGCTCCCAAACGCCTCCGCAAACTCCTGCGCAACGGGGTGGTGACGGCGCAAATCCAGTGAGTCACATAGCGGCGCCACACAAACCATAACCGGGCAAAAGGCCGGCACTCTCTTCTTCGCAGGAGGTGCGGATGCGCGCACAATGGCCGACCCGTTCGCGCTTTGTCCCTCACAGACTGGATATGCCCGCTTGCTGCGGAACATGGCGTTCAGAGGGCTGCACGCTACGCGCTTTAATTAGGGGACACGATGCGGGATCGTGCCGCCTGGCCATAAGACAGCTGGCCCGTTAATCATGAAAGACTAAGCGGGAATAAAGTCGCAAGAAATTTCAAATTCCCTTATAAAAGGTCGACAGCGCAATGCTGATGCTGCGCGCGGCATGGCCTGGTGGCTGCGCACCTTGGCGGAGGAGGGGTTGACGCCGGGCATCAGCACGGACGAGCTGGCGCCCATCTGCTGGCCCGCGTGCGCGCTGTGGCCGGTGGGCGGGCTGCTCAGGTCCATCTGCCGCAGCAGGAAGCCGTCGTCGTGGATTTGGAAGGGCGCGCTGCGGGCACGGGGGGCGCACACAGCCCCGGCGGAGTCAGGTGGCGCTGCCACACATGATGATGCGCATGCCGTAACATTGGATTGGGGTTCGCAGGTCGCGAAAACAATGGACGGCTTTGCACCATCAAGTCCGAGATTCTGCGCTATAGTCGCGGTGTAATCTGATGTATTGCCAACTGAACATAGTTGCTCTTCATCACGAGGGGTCAGAACAGTGATGGATGGCGAATCCAAAAGGGTTGCGGGACACATACGCATCCCCATCACCGGGGGAACCAACCTTGCGAAGTCCATCTCCACTTTCCGCATGTCGTCGGAGATGTAGACCTCCACCACGGCGTCGCGCTCCGTCTGCAGGTACGTGCAGGCCTCCCCTCATTGTCACGAGCAGCAGCCCCCCCTCGCAAACAGGTGGCCGAAGCGTGCAGTTCCGGCAAAAGCTGCCGGGGGGGCGGGCGAAAGAAACTTGGGCGATCCGGTCGCGCCGTATCACAAATCAAAAAGCGCAGCGTCTGACTTGCACCAACGCACTACGCGAAGCACCATTACAGAAATGCGTTTCAAGATTCCAATCAGCAGTGTGCGAATTGTATTATGAGTATTGATATCCCACCAGTGCTGACGTGGAAATATAATCCGCTGCAAACAAGAACCCGCCCTGCATGCCAGAAGTCAAACGTAGACGAAACCACAGCGGACCTAAAGCGAACGTTCCCTATTATAGGTTGGTGCAAGCCCGATCCAAGGCCTATGACAAGGGTTCTTATAGGTGCAGTTGCACCCGCCGTAGTGACGGCGATGACGTAACAACGCTCTGCGCACTGCGGCAAAATCCGGCGCCGTGCCCACGCTGTGATGTGGCCGCTAATCACTGATCATCGATCTCCGTTTCTGAGCGCCAAAGTCCACGATTGACGCGGACCTTTACGCATTGAGCACTGGTGCAGTTTTGTTTCACGCGCGCCGCGCCCACCGCGGGCAGGGGGCCGGCGGCTGTCTCGCGCCGCCTCGGGGATGGAGTGGGCCGGGGGAATTGGGGCGCACCTGGATGAGCACAAATGGCAGGTGGATGATGTCGGGCACCTTGTGCACCACAGGCCGGTGCTGGTTTTTGGCCATCAGCCCCTTGAGCGATGCGTGCTGCTCCACCAGCTCCTGCGAGAGGCGGGGCGGAGGGCGATGGCGCGCGGGGCTGAGTGGGCGAGGAGGCTATCGAGCCGTGCAAGTGGGGGATGCCAATGCCAACAGATGGAGCGCAGTACATTAACCGGCCTACACGCACAGTTATATACAGTCCGCGGGGTAGAACAACAATGACTGATCTCCCCTTTTTGCGTCGATATATGCGTGTTGTGTTCATGGTGTATTCTGAATCATTTCTCATATCTGATACTTTCCCGTTCTTCGCTTATTCATTCGCCGTTCCGAATTCCACACCCTTTCATTGGCGTAGGGTTCGCGGGGTAGTACGGCAGTTCTTCACTAGGACATGGGAGTCCCAAACATCATAAACTTTTGTCTTCCTCCATTATTTCCCCCGGGGGGGGGGGGGGGGGGGGGGGGGAGAGAGGGGGGGGCGCTCATTCCCACCTGCAGGTACGCCTGCTTCTCGCTGATGGACTTGACAAGATCGGTCTTCTTCGCCACCGCGGCAGTGAGGTCCTCCTCCGAGGAGCTGGGGAAGCCCTTCCACGAGATCTCCTTGCGGTCCTTGGTGATGATGTCCATCGCCATGAGCACGTTGAGCGCGTCGTACACGCGGCGGCGGATGTTTTTCTCGTCATAGTGCATCTCGTTGGACGGCCCGTCCGGCCCGGGCGTCCTCATCTCCACCACCAGCTCGTCCGCCACCTCGTTGTACGTCGTCTGTTGCTTGCTCTGCACCTTCTCGCACACTTTGAGGCTGAAGTGGCGCAGCCCCTTGGAGTTGGCACTGCGGGGGGTGTCCCCTGGCGTGCGCTTGCCGCCCTTCTTCTTCCCCGTCTCCGCGCCACCTGACACAGTCTGGTCATCCTGACCGCCCCCCTGCCGGCCGCCCCGCTCCCCGCCCTGCTCACTCATCCGGCTGTGAACTGCCGCCGCCAGCTGCGCCGCGCTGGCTGCCGCCTGCTCCGCAGCGGCGTTGATCGACTCCGCCGCCACCAGCGTCTCCATGCTTTCCTGGGACATCGCGGGCTGCCGCAGCGACGGCGCCGGCATCGCCTGGCTGGGCCCGGGCGGGGGCTGGCGGTGCCGGAGCGGCTGGTGGTGCTGAGGCTGCGAGGACTGCGGGGGTTGCTGCTGGTGCATTTGCCGCTGCTGGTGCTGGTTCTGAAACTGGTTCTGCTGGTGCTGCTGCTGGTGCAGGGGCGGCTCATACATGGGCTGCCCTCGGTGGTCCTGCTGCTGGTAGACCTGCGGCCGCCCCCCCATCGGCTGCCGGGAGTATGGCGCACCGTCCATCCCCCACTGCTGCGAAACGCCGCTGTCCTCCGCGTTATGGTGGCTGGGCATGTCCGCAAAGCTCGGCCCCGACGGGAGTGCAAGGTCCCCACAAAGGTCGTACATCCCCTGGGGCAGCGGAAGCAGCAGCGATAAAAATACACATGCCTCAGTGCCAAATGGATGTGCCGCCTGTCGTACTGTCAGGGCATCACAGATGGGGAGCTTCGCACGGGTGATTCCCTTATGCAGCTATGTTCTGACGTGACTATGGAGGGATGGCGACGCTGGAGCTATGGTTTTGGGGCGACGAGGGGTACCCAGGGTCGCTGGTGCTGAACTCTGTCCCAGCGTAGGAGCACGCTATGAAGAAGCTGCCGGTGCTACAATGGAGACAAAGCGAGCAGGACCCAGAAAGCGGAAGCTGGCAGATGCCGAGGTCGAGAGGCCACGCAGAAGCGGCCGTAGCGCTGCCGCGGTGGTTCAAAATATACCAGTCCGTTCCACGGAAGACTCGCTTTTTAGGAGTGACGGCGCCGGTATGCCGAGATGGCGAGTGGGACGAGCTGCAGGCAGACGTACCGGCACGCACGACCAAGGAAGATTATGCAAGCGAGCTTGGGGAGAAAGATCCCATGAAGAGGCCAGTGCAGTGCAGGGACACGACACCGTGTGCCAACGCAGGAAACCGCGCGGGGGCGGGGGGGCCGGGGGGGGGGGGGGGTTGCGGGGCGGCGGAAGCGAGAATAATTAAATGGATATTAAATCGGGTAAATACGAAATTTCCACCTAGATTCAACCGGGTGGATTTGTCTTTCTCTTCTGCTGCGCAACGGTGACAACAGTATTTTAACCACTCGGGGCCACTCGTCCGCCGGGGCGGCGGCATGCTACCCAAGCTACTCCGGACAAGGTCAGGCCGTCAGCGGGCGGAGGCAGAGAGCGCTATCGCGAAATTTGAGGGGCGTGTGTTCTATTATGCTTTGGGGTTTTGAGGCCTTATGCTCTGGGGAGAGGACACCAGCTCGGAGAAGGTGGGCATGCCTGACAACTGTATATATCATTTCGAACACTACAGAGCGTAACTACTTAACAACCTGCCACACTGGCCCCCCCGTAACCGCCACACTGGGCCCCTCACCGTGTCGCTGAGGGCCTCCAAGAAGTCGTCCTGCAGCTCAGATGGCAACCGCGCCCCGCGCAGCATCTGTGCGTCCATGGCGATGCTCCCCAGCTACGCCGCCCTCGCCTCCCCCCTGTGTAGGTTTCAGCGCCGCTGCTGGCGATCAAAATAAGGGTGAGAAGTTTGAGAACGCCGTGATGCAACTGCGCGGAGTATCCCCCCATATGTCTGCGGTATTCGTACCTGGTACCTGGAAGCCACAAGCCCAGCAGCAGCCGCTGGAGGCCAGCAGCATCGGTATCCGCCGGCACACGCGGCGCGCACGTTCGCGCGCCCCGGAGGCGACGGCGAGCAGCAACAGTACCAGTACCAGTACTGGTGTGAATTACCAGTACCAGTACCCTAAACCGCTTTTAGGCGGCTTGCTGTGCTGATTTTCTAATTCTGGGGGACTGCCCTTTTTGTAATTCACACCAGTACCCGGTACTGGTAATCCTAGCGCAGTACAGTAGTCGCTTCTGGTGTGAATTACTACAGGCCACAAAATATAAAGAATTAAAGTAAAACAAAGTTCCCCCCGCCCGGGTCATCGGTAGAAGCCGCCCCAGCACTTGACCAATTCCAAACCAAAAAACGGTTCAAGACCTGTACACTACCTGTACCCTCTTATTATTACTATTAAAAAGGAGTACATGACCAATCAGGAAGCAGCTGTCACGCCCCGGGCTCTTGCAGCCCCTGAGCCCCCAGGGAGTTTTGGGGGGCATCTTAGGGCATGAGGGCCCAGAACATGATACAGTATGAGCAAGGGCTCCACAAAGCCCCAGTATTAACAGACAAGTCTGGAGGGCGGTGTGCCGTCGGTGCTGATGTTGGCCGGGTCACTGCGGATCGCGTCAATCTGGTGTCACGCTGGCCCCGCTCGAACTCATGACAGAGCGCAGTGCAGGCATGAGACGCCCTAGAAGCCCCACTGCAGCACCCCATAGACACCCTTGGTGTTTCAGCACCCCGGTAGGTTAGCACTGCGGACGCTATGGCGAACGAACCAAGGCGGTCGGCCCGGTAAGAGCCGACACCCGGTAAGAGCCGACACCGTTTTCGAGGTGCAGGCAAACGATATCGTACTATAAAGCGGTGACATAGTTGCTACAGCAGGTCAGCGGCAGCATAGCACTACATGGAGGGGTGGATAGGGCCACCATATGGTTGGGTTGCCTTGATTCTGACTGTAATTTGTTGATGGTTCCAAAAAGTGCCCCACCCCCTCTCCGTTCTATGCTTGCATATGGCAGGGAACACCCTCCTGCACACAGCCATGCATTGAAAGAGTTTAGACCGAGTCATGCCAGTGGGAGTTTTTATGTAGCTGAGGGCATGTTCTACTAAGTACTGTTAGATCTAGTGAAAGATAGTTTAGGGGGGGGGGGGCCTAAAACATAGCATTTAATGGTAAAAACTGCCAAACAAGAGGTATCGGCTATTTTCATGACCTTCAAAAGGCCAATAACTTCATCATCAAGGCTGCTGAAAGCCTGAAAGCTGAAGGTATTTTACTTACCATGGGGCGCACGTCAGATTCATACGTGTCAGATTCATACGTGTCCATACGGCTGTCGGTTCCGATGGTACGTGCATGGGAAGAACCAGTCAATAAAGTATTAAAAATACACATTCTTGCAGCAGCAGAGGCCAGAGCCCAGAGGGCACCCACCCTCTGCCATGTACTGCCAAATGTACGACGAGTGGGCAACGGCCGATGATACTACCCTGTACAGCAGTACAGGTAATACTCGTACTACTGGACCTCGTTGTCGTCTGGCACGAAAAGTACGCGAGGTTACTCGTTGTCGTCACGAGCCCAGGGCGGGCGAGTGTGGGCGGGGGGGGGGGGGGGGGGGGGGGGCGACTGCGGACTGCTGCGCCGTTCCTGCCCTCCAAGCAAAGACGACCTTGCCCTCAGCAAACGCCTGCTGACACAGACAGCCTTCCCTCAGCGAACGATCAAGCCTTACGGGATGTGCGCGAGGCGATAAAGTAAGGTGGTGTCTCGGTGTGTCGTATGTGTGTTTACGTAAGCGAACAGGCTGGGTATGAATAAAAATGCTCACGGTATCCTGATGACGTTGAACTGATTAGACGAACACTTGTCCCAAGTTGTGCTGTGGGTTCTCTGAGCCCGATCAGGGCTGATTGAAATGCCCAGCAGGATGGGCAAGGGTGGGTACCAGTTTCTTGATGACAAAACGCGGCGAATTTTGTTTCAGTCAGCAACTACACCCTGTATTGACGTTAACTTATCATCTCCGCACGGGGCCTGGCGACTGGGAAATTCACTTGGTGCCAGGTGCATAATCTGTGATGCGCGTAACTTTGAACTCGCATAAATGAACCTCCAACCCCTGACGATTACATGTGTCACTGTCAAGCTTATCGTGCTTGATGATTTCCATTCAAAATAAAGCTTGTGAAACAGACCTGACCCGATGCGGTACCTCCGCGCGAAAACAGGGAGGGATCGCGCGTATCCTCCCTGGCTAAGCACCGAACAAATGCCATCTCATGCACCGAAATACTATTAAGTGTCTGCGTGTACCTGGATCAGCAAGCACGTCAATGTTGAGCAAATAGGCTAACTTCTACCTGGAGCAATTACATCGGCAGCCAGCCAGACGCCATTCAAATGCAAACAGCACCCAAGACTGGGTTTATGTAAGGGCGCTATTGAGCTATTCATGGAACAGCATCTACACACACGCAATTCCTCCCTGCAATGACACCTAAATATAGATACACCGATCTCCCTCCTTTACGCCTGCGACTTCTTCACAATTATTCCGGGCACCGCCTCCATCACCTTGTCCACCGCCACAGCGAAGTTCACGCCGCTGCTGCGTCCCTGCAGGCACGGGCCCATGCATGTCAGAGGCAAGCCTGTGGTGTGAGCAGTTGCGGCTCGCAGGGTTCCATGCAGAGATAGTGCGCGAAGCCCCACATACCGAGCCCCTCCTAGTAAAGGTTGCTGTGTTGATGCCCACCAGCCGTCCAAACGAGTCCAACAGTGCGCCCCCAGAGTTTCCGGCACTGATAGAAGCATCGGTCTGCGTACAGACCAGATGGGGATGAGGCCATTGATCCAGCTCCATCTGACAGCCTCCGCGAAAGGCGCGTGTGGTTGCATTGTTGGCAGGCTGTTGGGATCGGCGCGCACCTGAATGACGCCATAGATGCGATCACCAGTCATGGATGGGATGGTGCGGCCCAGACCGCTCACACAGCCAACAGTAAGAGTATGCTGGAGGCCGAAGGGGTTGCCAATGGCGTAGACGGACTGCCCAACACGCAGGTCTTCAGAGGTCCCGATTCTGAAACAGGATGGACGCACAGGTAGTTAGCAGGGGGGTATTCGCTACCCCGTGCGTTGCGGATCTTGGCAGGGTGCGCACTTTATGGGGGTGAGATCTTCAGGCGGTGCGTCGATCTTCAACACCGCCAGGTCCTGCCCTCTAAAGTAGCCCACAAGCGTCGCCTGATATATGGAGGTGCGCCCGTTTGGCAGAGTCACCTCCACCTTGGTCGCCTGCCCCCCGCCGCACAAGCCGGGTAACACTCAGCAAGACCCAAAACCGGGGTCAGATGTGCGCGTATGGGCTGTCAGGCAGTAGGGGAGGGTCGAGCTAACCTGGGACCCAGTGCGATCATTTGCCAGCTTTGAAATGCAGTGGTAGTTGGTCACGATATGGCCCAGATGGTCCCAAACAATGCCGCTCCCCACGCCCTCCTGCTTCTCCTCGTCCCCCTTGACCTCGTAGTCCACTATCGACACCACCGCCGCCTGGCTAGCCTCGAACACGCGCGTGGCCACAGCCTCGTCCACGTACGCGGCCCGTGCGCTCTGCCCGTCGCCCAGGACGACGCCAGCGCCTGCCCCTAGCAGTAGCACCGCTGACAGCAAATCGCGCCGTGTTTGCGGGCAGCAAGGCGCCGTCGATCGCTCGACCCGAACCCCTGTCGCCAACACTCGCGAGGTACCGCTTGGGCCGCGAGGGGGCGTGCGCCCAACGCGGAACCCACGGTGGACCTGGACTCCGCGCAGTGCCGACGGGACTGGAGAGCAGGCACGGGGCAACGCGGCAGCCGTGGAGCGACCAGAAATTGTCACGCAGCCGCCGCCCGCCCCTGATGAGAGAGCTGCTGCTAAACGGGGAGACATTCCTGCTACGAGTACTGTGACCGCCCTCTCTTGGGAGCTCCGTCTGCCTTGGATGATTTGTTGCCGGGCTCTCACGGGCGCACTGCGATTCTTGCTGCTGTGTATGATCTGCTGCGCAGTGCTACCGCCGGCCCGGAGTCTTGATCTGACCCCTACTGGAATGCCATTTAGCGTCCATTAATAGTGCGCTGCTGGTGACGATCGATTAATATGAGTATATCTCTGGAGATAGCAGTATATCAAGGGTATAACCCGCGAAAGAAATCGGCATCATTTGACCTAAATGATCGACGGAAGATGACGTGCCACGACACTAACAGCGGAGCAGCGCAGGACGCGAGCCGGGGCGCTCCTCGAAATGGATTTAAAAGGATCAATGTTGAGGCCCGAAAATACGCATTTAAAAGTATCAGTCACTAATGTGAACCGAGTGTTTAAAAGGATTAGTCATGGGGACAAACCAACTCCTTCGCAGGCCGGGGCGCGACATTTCCAATTCTCAGGGGCGGTCAAATTGTCGCTGACCCTGTACGCAATTGCAGTGGCCCTGCACTGGCAGATTTTGAGGCGGTAGCGTGCTGGTTGTGTCCTAAGTCTGGCGGTAAGCCAAGTCCACTCTGCAGCATTGGTTCGACGCCGTCACGGTCGACGTTTCGCCAGCCGCCGTTGATGTCACCGTTGATATCACCGTCTACTGACCCGGGCGAACGCTCGCATCGGCAACGACTGGGGATTCACTCGGCAAAGTGGAAGATTTCCGAGCTGTGAATATACCAACCACTCAGACGGCGAGTGCGGGCACGCAGGGAGGCACGCGCGCATCACCAGCCGCCGTTGATGGCGACCCCATTGGCACGAGTGTTGGCACGCGGAGCACGTGCGCCCCGGTTCCCGTCGGCTGGTGGCACGGTCCGCTAGTTTGTCGGACTGGCAATTACTCAACAGCTGCCTCCGTGCCAACGCAGGGCTGCCAGCGAGGGATAATGTCGCAGCTCCACGCTGTCAGTCGAACAGCGCCGGTGGGGGCGGGCCAGTGGACGGGGCGGCGGGCGTGCAGGCCCGGCTGCGTGGCGTGGCGTGGCGGCCTGTGGGCGCCTCCATGTTCATCGCGGGCGCGACCTTAGGTGGGCGCCGGTTGAAGCTGCTTTGTGCTGAACCTGCCCTGCCGCTGGCCGAGAAGCTAACATCCAGACGGTTCGCACATAATTCACTACGGTGCGCCCTTATACCAATAAGTACACTCCCCCACCCGGGGTTCCCATCGGCAAAGGCCTTACGCACACGCCAAATGAAGGTCCCCCTCTGGACGCCGCCTCCCTCTCATACCTCTCCGCACCCCCCTACCAACAATATAATCAGGTCCGCTGCTGGACGGCATCCACGGCACAGTGCAGTTGCTGCACTACGACACCCTTCCTGTGAACCTCGGCGGACTGCACAGCTCGCTGGTGGTGAGTGCTCTGGGCTAGGCTTGAGCGGGCTTCCACGCCATGTTGCCCTTGCCCGGCAATGCCACATCTGCCTTGGGCCCTGGGTCCGTACAGGCGCAGGACCAGCCTTCCCACATTACTTGCAGACCAGGACCTTGCCAAATCTATCCCCTCCTCTCTTGCCCGCCCCCCCCCCACCCCTCTCAGGTGCCGCCTCTGCTTGGCGCCTTCTATGCTGTGGTGGGTGCCCTCACCAACCTTGCCGACACCCTCCTGCAAGAGAGCGACCCGGCTACTCGGGACTGCCTGCAGCGATGCCAGTCCCCAGGCCAAGTGGCCCTCTCCATCGGGTGTGCCCCCCTCCCCCCGCCATTCCTCAATGCGCTTGAGCGGGCTGCTGGCTGGACCAGCCCTCACCCCCAAAGATCGCAGACTGAAGCCAGCGGGTGGTCATGCTCCGCCTCACAGCATCGTGGCTGCCCTTCTGGAGCTCAGCGCGCTGCTGTACAAGTCGGGCCTTCCCTACGGCACGCTGTCCGTCGTGCTGGCAGCCGGCGGCGCGGCGCACTGGGCGGCGCTGGATCGCACACGGCAGGGGCTGGCGCTGTGCGCGCTGTGTGCCGTGGCGGCGCCCCTCAACGAGCTGCTCATCATCAACTGGCTCGGCTGGTGGCAGTACGGCGCGCCAGACGTGCTGGGCGCCGGCGGCTTCCCGTCCTGGGTGCCTTGGTGCTACTTCTTTTACACCCCCTCCGTCCTCAGCCTCGCGCGATGGCTCAACCTGCGCTTCACCACAGAATAGCCCCCCCCCCCCCCCCCCCCCCCTCCCCCCGCGCGCGCCCGGTTCCGATCCGTCCTCCCCCCTGTTGCCACTCCCTCAGCAGCAACGGGAGTTTGTAAGCTCTCCTTTCATCGAGGACCAATGTGCCAATGCGAACGTGCCCCGCTCGGAGGAAAACTGAGAGGCGCCGCGGAAGTACCTGTACGGGTTACATTGTCTACCCCTGCTGGGCCTGTGGGTTGCTCACGGGCGGAGGGTAGGTGGGGGGGGGGGGGGGGGGGGGATCTACTTCTTGGTGGCGGGCTTGGGGTGGGTGCGGGTGCGGTCGCCGCGCTTGGCGATGGACTTGGCGACCTTGGTCTCGAGCGCCTCGCGGTTGAGCGGCTTCTCGTCGTCGACCTCCACCTCGCCGTCGCTGTCGAGCTCCTCGTCGTTGGTGGACGGCGGGTCGACGCGCATGGTGGATAGGCCGCCCGTGGCACTCGCGGCCGCCGTCTGCCCCGCGGTCGTGACCGCGTGGCGCCCCGCCCAGCGCTCCACTGTCGCGTACGCCTGCAGCAGCTCGTTGCTGCGCTGCTCCACGATGCCGAGGTACTGCATGAGGTTGGCCTCCGTCACGTTGCCCTCGCCCAGCAGCTCGCGGATGGAGGGCGTGTTGCAGCCGATCTTGTTGAAGATGTTCCACACACCCGCCTTCAGGGTGTTCACCGTCTTCATCGCCTCCTCGTACTTCTTCTCGTACAGGTCCGCCTTGGTCTCCATGCGCTGCAGCTTCTCCTCCATGTTCTTCAGCTCCTTCTTGCGCATCGTGTCGCTCACGACGCCGCCCGCCTTGTACTCCTCAATCTCGCCCTTGATCTCGTCGATGTGCTCCTCCAGCTTTTCGATCTCCTGGTTCATCTCGTTGATGTAGTTGAACAGGCTGAAGTTCTTGTCCTCCGCGTCCACAAAGTTGGACACCAGCTCGTCGATGTCCTGGATGCCCGTCGCGGTCTGGATCTTCTCAAACGCCTCGCCGTAATGCTGCACCTTGTCCATGCTCACGTTCTGCGTCACCTTGTCCTTGGCAATGTTCCACGTCTTCTTCATGCCCTTCTTCCGCGTGCCCTCCTCCTTATCCAGCTGCCACACCACGCAGGCCAAAGCCACACGCAGTCAGCCGCCTGCCCCATCTCGGCCACATGGGCCGCTACTCTACGTGCGCTTGCATGGCCAACCGAGTTCCCCGGGCGCAGCTTATGACATGCTTGGAGAGTCCAATCGTGAGATTAATCGGTGTCAGGGAGAGAGCGGGAGGCGGCGCACCATGGCCACGGCATTGAGCTCCAGGTTGGCCTTCTCAATCATGCGCTGCTGCTCCTGTTGGGTGCAGGAGAAAGTGCATGCGCCGTAAGAAGTGACCGTTGGCGCCCCTTTTCCCTTTTGCTCCCACACAAGGGAGTAAATAGTGTGTCGAAAACGTAACAATTAAAAAGGTTGTCAGGTCGCAAAAACATGAACTGTTTAGCACAGTCGAGTCGGAGAATTCCATGCTACGTTCTGGGGGAACTCCAGATAATATCAGTGTTCCTCTCTTTGGATAATGTATGGCAAACCCAAGCTGTGGTTACGGTAGGTATCATCTACTGCGGTAGCCTGCATTGGCAGCTGAGGTATGCGTAAGGTAGAAAGGGAGTCGAAAAGGTGGAGCACCTTTTGCCGGCGATCTTCATCGATGACGGCGCCCAGTGCCTTCCACTCCGCCTCGCGCTGCGCCTGCTCCTTGTCCGCCATGGCCTTCAGCTGAGCCATCTCGTTGATGGCCTGACAAGGCGGGCCAGCAGATGCGGCGTTTCAAGCTGCCCCCCGCAGAGTTACCCAGCCCTGAGTTGCGATTCTTCCGTTCTTGCCCTTCAAAGAACTGAGGGTCGAGGTGGGGTTGGGGAGGGGGGGGGGGGGGGGGTGCGTACTGCATCGCGGGCTTCATACGCAGCATTGCAGACGTCGATGATGTGCGCCATGTCCTTCTTCCTGTCCTGCAGCTCCTTCTCCAGCTTCTTGTAGATGCCGTCAAAGACCAGGCGCTCGCGGCGGAGGTTGTTGATCTGCTCCCGCAGCTCCTTGTTCTTGGTGATGGCCTCGTTGAACTTGTGGTAGCACTTCTCCAGGCGGTTCTCCAGGATTTTGATTTGCTTCTGCATCTGCACGTTGGACTCCTGCGCAGCATTCACACCGCCGCTTTTCTTTCGCGCCTCCCTGATCTTGGCCTGGGCGCGCCCTGCTTTCTCATTGATCTCCGCGAGGGTGCGCTTCTCCAGCTCGATCTGCATCAGACCCAAATGCCAGGCAGTGCGTCAGCACCTGTGCGGATCCATGCCTTCAGGCAAGCGCATCAGCAGCAGCTGTCAAAAAGGGAAAACGAATGGGGCTGACCTTCTTTGTGTAGAGGTCCAGCTGCTCCTGGCAGCGGTAGATCGCTGTGCTGATGGAGAAGTTGGTGGGGATGACAGAGAACTTGTTCTCCATCAGCAGCTCCTCCTTCAGCTGGTTGTTCTGCGACCGGAGCTTCTCTATGGCAGCCCTGTCGTATGATGCGCGCGGCCCCGTCAAGCGAGAGAGGCGGCGTCGGCGGCTGGCTAGCATTCTCCCATCGCACCGGCCATTCTCCCATGATCGGCCGGAGGGGGAAGCCAGGAGAGGGCCAGGGGAGGGGGGAAGGGTCACCTCTGACGCGTCAGGATAAACTGCGAGTCTGACTTGGGACTCCATGTGTCCTTCCCTGCAGGGCAGACGCGGGATGGCAAGCGGTCATCGTTCTGTGCTTCCACCAGTCAACCCCCGCTGCCCCAAGCCAACACTCAAAGTTACGCCACTCAGCCGAAATGCGCGCCGCTATTGCCAAGAACCCGTAGAACAACAAGCCATGGTTACCGGCATTCATATTCCACCAACATGCTCACAGGGAAGGGTTGGAGGGCAGATGTGGAGTGTTCCCGCAGAGTTGCGCGGCAGGGGGGTGCGGCATGCTTGGCGGCATGCCGGCGCTGCAGACGGGGAGCGGCGACATGTCGCGGCGCTGCGTACCGTCCGCAGGCGCCATGATGCCTCTCGCCCCCCTACAGCGCCGGACTTTCTGCCTCGTTGCTCCCCGCCGCTTTCAGCAGCGGTGCGAACAGCGGGCAGCGGGTACGCGCTGTTTTAGCGCCGTTCGCACGTGGCCAGCGCGGAGGTGCCGCCTCCCGGCGCAGGATGCGCCTCGCTGCCGGCTGTGCGCCGCCCGGTGCCGCGCCTCTCTGTTGCCGTCTGGCGATGCCCCACGGTGAAGTGGAGATAAACCAGTCAATAGATCTCTGAAACAAGCTCTTTTGGTATTTACAGGGGTATGCAGCGGCTCAGCACGGTGGAGCGGAGATGGCTGAGGCTCCGCATGTCGGCGGGGGTGTCAGTTCGCTCGCACGCATTCGGGAGTGTACCTAGCTGTTGGGCGGTATCGTACCGGGCTCCCCCGCGGATGAGCGCTGCGCATCATTATTAGGCGGCGCGGGCGAGTACTACCCGGTATAGTACCATGTACAGGTAGCGGAGCGGTCGCAGAATGCAGATACCCGGGTACTTATTTGATACATGTTCGTCAGCAGCATCGCATCTAGGGTACTCATCATCGTAATACTCGTACCAGTATTTGTAATCCTTACTAATTTGATTTTCTAATTCTGGGGAACTGCCTTTTTTGTAATTCACACCAGTATTTGCAATCCTTACCAGACAAATAGTGAAATAGGGGGCCTTGGTGGACAAACCCCAGTTACAGGCCCCATTGTCTGTCCGCTCGCAGGTGGTCTCCTACTCAGAAGGTCCCCTGATAGATTCCCGGCTCTTCATTTCAGGGCAATATCGTCTGGGCCCGTGTCCCGGGTTACCCGCGGTTGATGCATTAGCCCTTCGGGGTTCGAATGAGGCAACGGTCTCATGGCTATGCCAGACCTACGATTGTATGGTTGACGCACGAGGTCGTCAAGTGCTGGGGCGGCTTCGGCCGATGACCCAAGGCGAGGGTTATTTTACTTTTACAGCCCCGTCATAATTATTTGGGGTTGTTAGTAGTTCCGGAGTTAAAGGATTTCATTAGCAATCGGGTTTTTTCGTCAACACCTCAGGACTTATAACTGCGCTTATTTTTCGGCGGGGTCCCTCCCTCCCTTCACGGCGCCTTGGATTTTACTGGGAATGAGAATTCTTTCCAGTTATTATGGCGCTGGGCCCTCCTTGACGTTGCCTTGTTTGTTGCACATGTATCGCACTCCCGAAATGCTTTATTTGCTCCGCGAGATGGGGCTTGCCCCAACTCGCATTACTCGAATGGGCCGACACGCAAACGGGTAGTACGGCAAACCTGCTTTCGTAGTGGTCAGTGCCGGGTATTTTGATGGCAATGTTTTAGACGGTGACAACATTGTTGGAAATTCTGTCAATAGCCTTCAATTAATCTTGCAGAATGCTTCGGCAACTTGCTTGTTAAATACAATGAGTCGCCTATGCACGGCTTTTGCAGTGCGTAGATCGCCGCAGAATAAAGGGCCGTCGTAGAGACGTTGCAAGGATTTCATTGTTGCCAATCTAGTAAGGGGGTGGGGGGGGGCGAAAAAACAAGAGCCCCGCCTGCATGTTTATATGACACGGGGTACGGTCTCGTCTTAATACGGGGACACCCCGCTCAGTACTAAGGGCTTGCACAGCGTATGTATGCACGGCATGCAGTACAGCATAGCAAGCGCGGCAAAATAAGCACGTGACCTTTCCCTTGGCTTGGGGACCCCACGACCTATATTTAACTGAGGAAAGGCCGCGGGCTAGCAGAGGCCGCCGCGCGAGCACGTGAGGGCCGACCATCGGGGATATTGACAGCATGCATGTCGAAGCTGGGGCGCCGATAGGAAGGGGAGACGGATCGCATGCGGCAATAGTAGGCCGTGCCGGGCTAAGAGATGAGTATTCGGGTAGTAGAAGTGCTATTAATCTCACCCTTATCCACCCCAAAAAGCTCTTTATTTGCCCCTCTACTTTTTCGAAAAATGAAAGGCAAGGAGAACAACCGCCCGGAGGCTGGAGGAGGCCCCACCTCAAATGGCCAAAGCCATCGCTCCCAAGGGCTCCGGGCCCGTCCAGGTCCACCAAGCGCTTAATTGCAAGATGTACCGCACCCGGGGGGGGGGGGGGGGGGGGGGCAGCCCAACAGTACATGATCGGACTAACAACTGCAAAAGTGCCCCCCCCACCGGCGGTGTCACATGGGTAGCTACTTGGTAGATCGGAACGAGCCCAGGATCGGTCGACATAGTCGGGATGGACCACACGACAACGTAAAATGCCATGGCTCCGGAGTCTATAGGACCGAGTGTTCGACTGTCGGTGCTACTACCCCATGGCCAGGACTACGTGCTGCGGGCTGAACACAGCAACACGCGGCAACACCCTGTATTTGAATTGAAAGTTGAAATTTGTTACAATTTGCTTATCCGCTGCTCTCCGCCGTTTGAACCGAGTTGTTCTCAGGGCATCGTGCCATCTCTAACCGCCACAAGAACACTAGTGTGTACTACAACTCGGACTACCGGCCATTCTCTTCGGTTTCCAGTCCCTCGTCCCCTTCCGTTGCAGCCTTGGGCTGCCCCTCATGTAGGCAATGTTTACTATCTCCGACTTCGCGGCTTCTCCGTTTCCCGCGCCCAGTTCAGCATAGAGCCCTAAACAGTCCGCCGGTTGTTTGGTCCGCTAGTTGCAGCATCGACCCGCGGCTCAGGTAGGCGTCGGGCTAGGGCGGTGCCGTGTCAGCGTCCATTCCGACTAAGATCCGAGTGTCCCGAAGAGGAAGCCTAGTTGGACTAAGGCAGCCTGAGCGTCCCGGCGCCCGCTCCAAATCTCGTACGGGGGTCCCCATCCCAAAGCGGGCGCCATCGCGGCCGTTGGTTGTAGTTGGGGAGGGGGGGGGGGTCGGGGGTCGGGTCGGGGGTGTGCTATTATGTCGGTTTCGGCGAGTTGGGAGCACGAGGTGCTCGACAAGGGGTGATTACAAGTGATGGTGGGGACTTGTCGTCATGCGTGGGGCCACGGTGAGTGGCGCGGTTGGGAAAGCGGTTATGTTTTGATTCGTCGGTGGGCTAACTTGTGGTATGGGGGTATGTGGAGGCGGGTGGCCGGGGGGAGACTGAGAGGTGGGGGAGGGGCGTGAACGCGTCGGAGGAGGCTAAAGCCCCTCGTCATCGTCCATGTCAACGGCTTGGTGCTCGACGACAGGTGCTTAGATGGTGGTGGTGAGGAATTAGCGTCTTTCGCGGCGCCACTGCGAGTGGTGCGACTCGGGGGACGGTTCCGTTGGCGTCGGGCGGCAACTTGCAATCGGGGTGAGTCTCGGTCTTCTCTGTACGCACCATGGCCGAGTCTCAAGGGGGGGGGGGGGGGGGGGGGGGCGGTTGCGGTGTCGAGATCGTCGGAATCGTGGTGGTGCGTTGTTGTTGGCGGTAATGGCCTACGGGGGCACGTGCCGTGTGGGGGGAGAGAGGAGGGTGCCGGCGTGCTTGGGATGGCCTAGAGCCACTGCCCCCCCCCCCCCCCCCCCCCCGTCAGCATCGGATTCCCTGTCATCGGCTCCCTCCTCTTCATCTATAGACCGGGGGTTGACTCCTTGGTATGAGTGTGTGACCGGCCTCAGTCCTCAGCTACTATAGCCAAGTCTATCTAGCACCGTTGGTTCGGTCCGCTGTAATGGCACGCTCCCCGATGAAAGCGGTCAGAGACTCCAAGACGATGCGGCTCAGCTCCTACTCCACAAGGAAATTCCTGGATATGAAACCCACCCGAGCAAGATGCTGTGGAGTCGGAAATGAATGTTGTTACGCGCACTTGTACGCCACGCTTATGAGTAATCGCCGTGGACGCCACTCGTCTTGCTTACGCGCAGTCGCCATCCGCACACTAGGCTCTCGCCGTACGTACGTATCGGCTGTTGCTTGGCGGGCGTATGCGTGGGAAAGAGCTAAGCCGTAGCCGAGCTCGCGCGCAATTAATTATGCGGTTATGCCCGCCTTTTGAGAGTCCCGTCTCCCCGCCCCGCCCTCCCTACTATCAGTCGTTGAGTACGGGTGCTGACGCGGCTACAAGAAACCACGCGCTAGACGAAAGTTTTTATTACATAAGGGCTTTCACAAATGCGCACTAGAAAGAGAACTAACAGCAACTATAAAAGGTTGGCAGCAAAAGAGAGACATAAGCCTGAAACCAAGGTCGACCAGGAGGACAGGGAGCCAAGAACCAAGAAGGAGCCAAGGGAACCACGAAGTCGCTTAGCTGCCACGAACTAAAGGGACCCCCGCCCCGCGGTAGGCTATCAGCCGCGGCGAGGACGCTTGCAGCCAATTACCCGGGTCATAGGAACACATGCCGACGAGCGACGCGACGCAGGCGCAGGGGCGCCATCACGTGCTGCACGCGCGGCCGCGACCCCGCCAAGAACGTTGTCTGCATGTGCCATGTTGATGACCAAGGAGAAACGGCGGCGCCACGTAGACAAGAGCTGGCCGATTTTTTGGCCAGTGTGTGTGTGGCTAGCTTTTGCGAGCTCCACCAAGAAAGCCTCGGCGTGCGGGGCCAGCGAGCCAAACTTGGAAACGGCGAAAGGAACAAAGCGAAGCATGCCGGCGGCGTTTCGGACACCCTCGTCATACTTCTGGATTTTGTGGCGCTCTGCAGCCCGCAAAGCAATCGTTGGATCCGAGCTTGACACGCCGAGGATAAGGACAATGGTGGTATCGACAGCAACCGTGTTCCCGCGGATACCGCCATACCCAAAAAGCCCAACATCGGCCGGCCGGCCGTCGCTGCCCTTCGGAAGAGAAACAAGCACCGACGGGTGCGTGAGGATCTAGACACTTACGCCCAGCGCGGACTTCACGTCGTGGCAAATGTCGGAAAAGCCATGTGCCGCCCACTCGTGTGCGGCGTGATTGGAGTCGCCTCCAGAGCAACGTGCCACGTGATCAGCGTATGCGACCGCCCAAGTTGAAGGAGTGAAATCCACGCTAGCATCATCAAAACGGGCCAGCATACCTTGTACCGAGAAGGAGCAAAAAGCACAAGGGCATGGCTCGCCAAGGGAGAGGACTGGAGCCGCCGGAAGGCCAAATGGGCGGCAAGCGGCAACGCGGAACATGGAATCGTAGTACTCAGGGGAACGCTCACGGACTTCACCAATGCGACCCTCACTTGGAGGATCAGTCACCAGGAACGCTGTCGCAGCGCGTACGAGGCGGCCTCGGAAGCGGTTGCTGTCGGGGCCGCTTGTAGGCATACACGCAGCAAGCTTTGCGAAACGGGCCGTTGGAATGCGGTGGCTCAGGGTTTCCTGTACTTTCCGCATGGAGTGCAAGGGGAAGTCCGAGTACTGCGGGATAGCTTGGAGGTCGGCCGCCGAGCGCATTGCATACGCCGGCTCAGCCCCGGCGGCCGAGCAGCCGGCACAGGCAACGTGGGAGCGCTTGTAGGGGAGCAACTTTAGGGCAGAGGCCAAAGGCCCCGCTAGATCCTCGAGCACCGCGTCTCCACACTCGTCAACGACACGGGTATGAGCGGCGCGAAGCTCGACAGCCCACATCGGCACCGACGCGTTGGCGCCGGCATCGGGGTCCAACGTTGGGGTGGCCAAAGCCTGCTGGATCGAGGACGCCCCAACAAGGTAGAGGCTATGAGGGCTGGATACGCCGGACGGGTCGGTAAAGAACGCCCCGGCGTCGCTCAGGGTGGCGTGTTGAGCACAGAGGAAAGTCACATCTGGGCCAACCACGAGGGCGGCAGCGCCGATGTGGGAGGCATCTGCTATAACCACATTATCGCCGATGCCGAGGCCCCCAAACTGGACCGGTAGGGACAGTTGCGTGCGCATGGAGGGCGTATCCAGGAGGTCGGGGCTAACACCTCATATGCCGGCAAAGCGTTGAAAATGCGGCGGCGTCTGCATCTTCGAGGAAAGACGTAATAGTGTCGCCATACCCCTCGGGTCGACCCAAGCTCCGAAGCGTGGAGCGGAGATGGTGGCCAAAAGACGGCCGCAAACTTGCAGCAAACGAGTAGCAGTGTGGGAGTGGAAGTGGTCGGCCAAACCGATAAGCCGGGAGCCGAATTGGTGAAATCTTTCGACCGTTTTGTCCAACAGTTCCCGGGCGAAAGTGGCCGAGCCCACAGGGGCACGAAGCACCTTGATTCCGGACGAGGAGGCTGCAACACCATGCAACAAATGCCCAAAACGAAGGGCGCCGAACGGGGACGAAGAGCCAAGCTGACAATACGCCCGTCGTTTGCGAATGGTGACGCTCAACCCAACGGCGGCAAAAGCGGACGGGGCCACCCACGTAGCAAGCGAAAGTCCATCACCAGTGCCGACCAGGTTGATGTCGTCTGAGAAAGCCGCCAACACTGAGTGATTGGGGGCAGCCGCGCCGATGCGAGCATACACTCGGGCAGCGACGGCGGCGAACAGGATGAGGCCGAGGTCGCAACCCTGGCGGGCCCCTCGACGGCTTGGAATCCGGAGAGAGGGACCGGGTTGGGAGCCGTCGAAAACGTACAAGTTGGACTCCTGACCATACAGCATGATCGCCGAACGCAAAAGGGGCTGCCAAACATGGTCCTCGAGCAGTGTGCGGAGCAGTCCGCTAGAAGAAAGTGGTCGCGTTTCATTGCTCAGTTGAAACCGTTACCACAACGAATATACTACAAAATTGAAGAAATTGTGGTTACCGACCCCCATAAAAGTCCAGAAGCCCCAAACCGTGTCTTTCTCATCGGCGCGTCGGCACCCGTAAGAATTAGTGGGTCGCTACTGAATTAACTGTAGTCGCTACGAGTACAGGTACGGGTACCATCCCTGCTGGTGGATAAATCCTTAATTACACAGCGGATAGTCTTATCTGTGAGATTATCCATGCAGCTTATCCGGATAAGACTTCCGGATATAAAGGCGTTCGTTGTGGCTTACAAATAGGTCCTCCCCCCCCCCCCCCCCCCCCCCCCCCCCCCAGGGGTAAATAGGGCCCAGATTAGAGCAAATATATCGATTCCAGAAAGGGCTTTTCCTCATCTAGAACAATCAAAGTCATATGGTGGTTATCAAGAGATCGCAGCCCTGGTTTGGGAACCCCACGATAACATGGAACAATTAATAGCCCCCCCCCCCCCCCCCCTTCCTGCCCCTTTTTACGAAATATGTATTAATTGATTAGTTTCCCCCTCTTGGTGGCATACTTCGCCTTGAGACGGTTCGCAAAGCGGCAGGACGTCTGCACACAGGTGTCTGTGCTTCTACCGGTGATATAGCGGCAACTGAGCCCGGCGCGGCGCTCCTGGCTAAGCACGGCAATCGTGTCGTCCATCTATACCGCAGAATTAAATGCGTTCCGCGGGGCCAACAAATAATGCATTATTTTTCCTATTCGCGCCAGAGTGATTGTGCTGTTTTCTGACTTATTTCTCGGTTACAATAGTTTACTCCTCTTCGCAGGGGGGGGGGGGGGGGGGTCGAACTCGTTGTTCATCCGCATACCGTTTGTGATTGCACGGTACAGTCATCCTGAGAAAGACATGTTCCTGGGACGCGTGCATGGGGTCCATGTATGTGAATCTGGCGTCGTCATCACTGCTGGGGAGGATGCTCGCTATGTGATCATACACATCGCGGTGGTGACAGTGTTGATGTGTATGATTTGGCCTATCACGGGGCGGCACATGCCATGGCGAGCGGCTCAGACGTGTGCCGGCCCGATGGCATTCTTCCACCTGGCCAGCCCCCCTGCGTGTTGACGACCCGCAGCTGCGGAGCGCAGCAGCCTTTCAGCAGCTGGAAGCGTTGTCTGTGTGGGCGCTCGTGCTGTGGATGCTGGCTCTCACAGCGCGAGCCACGTTTGCGGAGCATATGATGCCGCGGTTCCTGGCGTTACTGCGGCGAGATTAAGCAGGGGAGCACATGGTCGCCCTGCTGGCATGGCAGCAACACACACACACACACACACACACACACACACACACACACACACACACACACACACACACACTTGAACTATATTATAAGGAATGTTGATGTTTCAGTTTACTTGATGAAGACTAACAGCGCCCACTCTGCAGTGCGCGCTGATAACCCCTGCGTACATGTTACCCATCGGGAGCCCTTCCACACTGAGCACAACCGCCACAACCAGCCAGTGAAACAATCAACCGCACAATGCCGTGCGTAAGTATCGCGGGGAGGACTGTATTCGTATCCAATCGACCTGGGCAAGCCCCATTCGTTCATACGTGGGCGCCTTCGCCATCGCGCACATGTGAAATTGATACAACTGATTTCATAATTTGATGCCGGGCGTCATCAATATGAATCGCGCCATCACCTGTGCAAACAAGCACGGATATCCAGCCGCCGTCGCAGGCTCGGCCGGTCTTAAGGCTGCATGTTCCCTGCACTGTTGGCAGCGCTGGCGCCCACGCGCGGCGGCCTCTGTCATGACTGGCTGCAGGTGGCGACCAGCAGCGCGGCGCCCACGCCGGAGCCGTCCTCCACGTGCACCATCTGGATGCGGTCGAAGGCTTCCCGTCCCAGGACCTCCTGCAGGGCCTCCCTGCGTACCACACGGGGCGCGCTTCGCTCAGTGTCAGGACAGGCCATGTGGGCGCCGGCTGAGGGACAGTGTGCGCCTGGCAGGGAGTGCTAGTGAGACGGCGATAAACGCTAATGGAGCGTGGGAAGGGACATGAAGGGGGGAGGAAAGGGGGGGGGGGGAATTGCACCCCAGCTGCGTTCGGAAGCCGGTGTACTTTTCATACAGGGAGCCATCGACAGCGACGGTGAAGGATGGCGCGCTGCCCTTCGAGCCGTCGATCTCCATGAGGCGCAGCATCGCGAGAATGCCTGCGGGGCGCGGCAAGCCAAAGCTGAGCGTTGGGAGCTGCCAGGGGCGGCGAGAAGCCTCACCCTGCCGCCACGCACGGCGCCATGAAGCCGGGCGGGAGAGGGCGTCACCTGCGGCGGAGATTCGTGCGGCTCGGCGGCCAGCGGCATGGCACACCGCCACCACCGCGGCGAGCTCGGCCTTTGGCATGGCAGGACAGGGAGGGGGAGAGGGCATTACGAAATGTGAGTTTCCTCTGGTGAGGAGGTCACATATAAGGCACATGTGTCCATGTATGCCTGGGTGTCTGTGCAAAGGCACAGCTGAATAAAACATTTCATGGGATGCGTATATCAATGGCTGTTTTCTGTACAGCTACCGCGGCCTCTCTCTGCCCTTCTCTCTCAATTTGGAAGAAAATGCTCCATCGCAGCTGAGCCAGTCGGGAGGGCAATCATGGAGAGAGAAGCGGGCGGGGGCGGCGTGTCACACCCGGCTCAGCGCAGCTCCGCCCGTGGAGCGCAACAGGCCCAGCTTCTCGAGGACCTCGGCCGCGGTGGCCAGCGGCTTGTCGCTATCGTCGATGCGGCTGACGGCCCAGGTGGGCAGGCTGAACGGCACGCGCAGCTCGAAGGGGCAGCGGCCGCCGCTCCACAGCAGCCCACGGCGCGCCAGGCTGAGCAGCACCCGCCGCGCCACCTCGCCGATGTTACGCCCGGACATCAGCTTCTCAAACATCTGCATGCCCGGGTTGAGGCTGGCGGCGTCCAGCGCCTTGTCCTCCGGGAGCAGCGCCACCCGGCGCGTGGTGAAGTCGGACCACTCCGTGTTGATGGCCATGTTACGGGAGGGCACTGCTTTTGCGCCCAGCTTGGCCACGTTGGCCTGGCTCTCCATGTAGGCGGCGTTGGTGCCGGTGCCCAGGATGACGGCAAGCCGGCAGTTTGGATGGTAGTACCTGGGTACATTGGTAGTAGACTATCAACGAAATGGGGGGGGGGGGGGGGGGGGGGGGAAGGAACCAGAACCATCGGGGCAAGGCGGCTCCTCGCGCACAGCATCGATGACGAACTGCTGCGTCTGTCAGACGAGTGCGGCTGGAGAAGGGGAGGAGAGGAGTAGGCCTTGCGAGGCGACAGAGAAGGTGCAGGGAGGGCGCACTTGGCGGCGGCTAAGAGGCCGATGGTGTCGTTCACCAACGCCGGCACCTTGACCTCCACGCCCTGCCAGAGGGGCCGGCAGTGGTCAGAGGATCGCAACGCTGCTTGAGCACAGCCGCAACGTCGTAGCAGCCGGGTTTGGGCGGAGTCTAGCAGGGGGGCGGGGTTCTTGTGGGTGCAGGTGCCCACCTTGCGCCGGAACGCCTCCTTCAGCAGTGCGACGGGGTCGGCCCCGACACCATCGGGGCAGCCGAAGCCCTTGGTCCAGCGCAGCAGCTTGCCCTCCGCGAGGCCGGTCTGTTCCATGGGGAAGGAGAACGTGAAGCCCACCGCCGGGGTCTCCGCCGACGTGTCCAGGAAGCGCTGCATGAAGGCGATGCCCCTGCGTGCCGCACCGCTGCTTCAGCTGTGCACCAGACGCTGCTTCAACTGCCCAAGCAGGGCCTCTACGCTGCGCCGATCGGGAGATTCCCTTGCTGGCAAGCGACAGCCTAGGCAAGCCGGGGCAGGCCAGCATGCGGCGCGCACTTCTCGGCGATGAACTCGAAGAGTTTCTCCACCGGCTCGCTCAGGAGATTCTGGGCGGAAGCATGAGGCAGCCAGGGGTCAGCATAGAGCATCCCGAGTTCATGCGATAGGGGGCATGGGGAAGGTGAAGGTGGGGCCGATGCGCAGCGTGGATGGCTCCCGCACCCGCTCGATGGCGACCTCGTCCGCGGTGCTGTCGATGCCGTCACTGCCAGTTGAGGGCGTCAGGCGCACGTACATCATGTGCAAATTGGTCCCACCCAGGTCGAGCGCAAAGTAGTCGCCGCTCTCTGACCCCCGCGGCAGGCGCTCCACAAACGTGGGTAGCATCGGCATGGTGCTGTCGGCGCTGCCGGCCAGAGACGCCTTCGCCTGCGGGAGGGGGCGGATGGGCTGCCTCAGCGAGCGAGCATCTTCTCCCGCAGGCACCCGAAGCGACCCCTCCCGACAGCTGGACTGCCCGCACGGGCCCCGCCTCCTTCCCCAGTCGTCCATCAAACGACGGCAGCGAGCGCGCACCTGCTCCGCCATCTCGTCGCGGATGGCGTGTACGTCCCGCAAGCGCATCGCCATCGCTGCTCGGCACTGCACGCACCCCACGCAACCCCGCCGTCAGCATGTCAACTCGGTACGATGCACACATCAAAGCTCCGCCCCGCCTCTTTCAAACTTGACCGCGACGGTTTATTTTACGTGACTGAACTGGCGCAGTATATAGTAACAATCCCGGCGAGATTTTGCGGGCGGCGGCGTTGATGACGAGCGCACCCGGCGGATTGCTCGCGCCCGGCGTAGCCGCCGCCACAGCGAGCCGGCGAGTGCCTCCACCCCCTGGCCCGCCTTCACGCCTATGAAGACGGCCGCCAGGCCCCCAAGTAGCCCCGTGGCGGCTGTGAGTGCGCGGCAAGAGGGCACCATTGCCCCGACTGGCACGCCCGGAAGCGGCTGAGGGCGGCGGCTGTGGATGGAGGAGTGTTTGGGAGGGCTGCTGGCGGCGCAGTTGGTCGGCCTTGCTGGCCCGACGCGCAAGCTGAGCTGCCACTCAACTGGGCTGGCCGGTCATCGGAACTTCAGCGGTGACGGGCGGGGGTCAGCAGGTGAGGTAGGTGCATCGGTGGGACACCGCTCCAATTCGCGTTTCCTGGATCCGCTTTTGTATTCCGTCGTGGTTCCATCTGTGTTCGCTATCATTTCGCGTCGCTCGATGTTCGCGCGCACTCCGATTATAAAGGAAGACGACCAGGAGGAGCCACGGCTGTGTGAAGTCGATGTATGCAGAAAGGATACTGAATTTATTACATCAGTAGGGCATAAAGGATTACCCCCCTTTTGATCATACTTACATGAAGTATTGCTTTAACATACGGGATAGTGATAATCCTTTTATGAGGATTGCTATCCGTGTGCAAAGTAAGGATTAATCTTACATCCTGACGACGATGTCGTGCGACCTGATGCGGCTACAGGGTATTAATGATTACATGTGCTAGCTGCAAAATTCAATAAATCCATGCAGAAAACCAGAAGAAAATCCAGCTACGGGCCACACGAGGCGGGAACCGCCATGACAGCCACCGATCAGGCATCGCCACCAGCCAGCCGCCGCTCCACGCAGGGTATATTTAGTCGCTACATGAGCTAGCAGCGCAGGAGGCGATATCAGGAAATCACCCAAAATGCGGCTACAGGTGAGGGTACAAGGTACGGCGATGGAAATATAGTTGCATGAGCTAGCTGCAAAAAAGCAATCAGAAAATAACCCGAACAAATAATAGAATACATCCGCTATTAAAACGGCCCCTGGATATGAACTGCTACTATACTATGAGTGCGCGCGCGACGTACCCTAGTACTACCGCCAGTACCTTTGCTGTACAACTCAGCGCGAGCGCGGCGGTCTTACGTAAATGCAATGTTTAGTATGTTCGTACCTATTTGTTTACGAGGACGACCCGACTAGTTCCGTACAAGATGGCTCTCAGTACGAGTACCTCTCTTTGACTCTTTTTTCATATACAGGGTACAGTAGTCGCTAGAGGTACGAGTAGTAAGGATTTAATTACATGAGCTAGAGTAAGGATTTGTACTGGCACTGATGATTATGAGCACGCGATCGCGCGTGCGCTTATTTTGTTTACAGCAATGAATCAATAAGGATTAAATTCTTTCTATCTACATCAGTGCCTTATAACAAAGCAATGAATATTTACATGAGCTAGCAGCAACAGCAATGAATCAATACCTAGCGCTATACCATGTTCAAGCGACTATGTGGGGGTGTTAGTCCTTACTAGCTCCGAGTAGCGAGTAGCTGTAGGGTTACTTCTCATTTGAAACCTGTGGTAGCGACCTATAAAGTACCCGTGGTAAGTACCAGTAGCAACTACGCCTTATGCCGGATGCGGGCCGCTTTTAGGCGGCTTTCTGTGTTGATTTTCTAATTCTGGGGAACTGCCCTTTTTGTAATTCACACCAGTAGCCCCTACGTAAAAGTAAAAGTAAAAGTAAAGCTCACCCCGGAACGTCGGCCGAAGCCGCCTCAGCACTAGCTAGACCTCTTGCTCCGACTACAACACGTAGCGACTACGTACTGTAGTCGTTTTAAAAATAATATTATATTGAAATAATGCAGCATGCTGTCGTATCGGCATGCGCGTACATGATCGCCACCACCTGCTGCTTGGCAGCAGCATGTGAGCGCGTGCGCGCCCGACACCGTCCGAACAATGGCCGCCTCACTGTGGCCATGGAGCGACAGCGCGTTCACCGCTGATCATTTCGCTAGCAGCAAACCACATCCCTCTTTGGCTTGTCTTGATCTTCAGTACAGGGAGTGTTGGCCGGAGTCGGACCGGAAAACCCACGTGTCGTCCCGGGTCGGGGTTTTCGGACACTCCAGCAGTCTGCCCTCGTAAGCATTTCGGCTTTGCCATAGTGTGCCGCACGCATACAGGCAGCCTACTGCACCAATAGCGAGGTCCAGCACCTCAAGATGGCCGACAGAGGACGCCGTGCCCGGCCCATAAGCTCCAGGATCTGCGACCAGGTGCGGCTCGGGTCTCCTCTTCCCTATCGGTGTCGGCGCGCGAGCACCACTTGTACGAGCACCACTAATTGTACTCGGGGTTGACAGCGTGTTCGCCCAGCATGGCACAAATCTGTGTGTGGCGCCCGGAGGCTTGAGTTGTTGGGGGAGGTTGATCAGTCAGAGGGGAAGTGAGCATGGCAAGTCGGACTATGTGGCCAATAGGTAGGAGGTCCCGTGCAGTTTCAGGCCGCCCTGGCCAAGAGGTGATATTGTCCGTGCGGGGTTGATACTGTAGGTGGGCTGCTCGGTAACACAATTTTGATGTTTATGAGGCATTCAGCGCATAGAATATCTGTAAGGTCGCAATTTTGCATGCTTGCTGCCACGTCCACTGTGGCAGCATGGTACTCGCGACGGTTCGGAGTTAAAAGTCTGAATGTATGTCAGTCACTTTTCTTCCCGCAGCAAATGATCAATCGCGGCTACCACTTCCAGCAATAGCATGTTGGCAAAACATCAAATGTTTTGTGTGCATTCGACGCTGTGCAGAAGTACCAAGATTACTGCGACAAGCTTCATAAGGAACGCCTCCAGAGCATGAAGGGGCGGTCAGACCACAGCCGGCCTCATACAATGAGCCTTACACACATGCAGACAGGCAACAACGCTAAGAAGAACTACATCGCCTCGCAGCGACTGAAGCAAATCAACCTGGTATGAGATTTCGCCCTGCAGTAAGTATTCGTCCGGGCGACATAACTTAGATGGCGCGTTCTCACAAGCAATCATGTCCACACAGGATAACACTCGCTTGCTGGATAAGATGGCCGAAATCAATCAGACAAAGATTGAATTCAAGCCATGGTACGCTCGGGCAAGTCTGGGTTTCAAGCCTGGCTACTACTATGACTCCAGGACGGCGCAGGTGAGGAGCCGCGGCCGGTATTATGACCTGCAATCCGCCCCAGGCAGCATGGATGGTTCATGGATGAAACTGTGTGTATGTGTTGGTGGGGGGGGGGGGGGGGGGGGGGGGGTTATCGCATGTCTAGTGACTCTGTGGCTCTACCTGGGCCGCAGGCCGTCACTGACCATCATTTGAAGCTTCAGCCATCTCAGCCTCGCGGCGGGGAGAGTCCCTACGCCAAAAAGACAAAAATGCTGGAAATCATGAAAGAGGTACTGCCAGTGAACCTGCTTTGATGCAATGGGCGCGCTTTGATGACAAACCATGCGATGTCGCTGATGTACTGTGATGCCCGGGAAACTCGGCAGAACCACAAGATCCTGGGGGCCATTCAGCACGGAAAGCCCATGGTTCGCTTTGACAAGTTTGAGGAGGACCATCACAGGGTAACAGAGAGGTTGAAGAAGTGCTCCATGTACCATGGCCCAGAGTCCCACCGATACATGCCAAAGAGCCGCATTGGCAGCGCCCGCACTCCGGGCAGATTCAGCGGCCTGTACACTCGTACCGCACCCACCACTCCTGCCAGCTCCTACATGAGGTGAGCTGCCCACCTTGAGATCGCCGACCTGCACGTGGAGGAACCGTGGGATGCTGCAATTCCGATGATATCAGACGTATGGACCAAGCAATGGAAGCATCAGTCACTGGCACCATTCTGCAATCTCAATAGCGTGTCCCTATTCGCGTTTTTAACTCCGCTAATCCATCTACCGGCATGTCTTTATAAAGTTATTGCATGTGCTTGCTTGCTGCGCAGGGGTTCAAGAGAGGCAGGCATGGGGCTTCGACCGGAGACTGCACCGGACAACATGAGGCGAAGTGCCCCAGGACCACCCAAGGCGGCTCCCGATCCGGAGGAGGATCCTTTTCCCCCGCCGCCCGCTGAGAGCAATCAGGATGAAGCTGGCCCTGAGGCTTCCGCAGGCGAGGAGCCTGCCGAGAATCAGGAGTAAGTGGGTTGACTACGAGCAAGCTGACCTACTGTCGCGCATCAAACATAAATCGTCGCCTCTTTTCAGAGCATGAAGATGAACTGCAATCAGGGGGATGCCCAGAGCCAGGCAGGACCGTGGATGTCCGTCACTGCATGCTACCAATCCGAGTGATGAAAGCACGGCTCCATAAGATCCGGATTCAACGGCGCAATGCAACGCACATGTCCCAGCAAGTCCCATCAATCACCTTCGTAGCGGTGCTGCGACACGCACCAGGACAGCCACGCACATACACGTGCCATATGGGCTCCATCCGCTCGGCAGGATGCGTGGAGATATAGAGATGCATTTAAATATGTGCAGATGGAGTACCCCTGCTGGATCCTGCGGACAGTTGTGATCCATATCCAACTTGAGGGCCACTTTGGCAACGGTGCTGGGGAGACGGGTGTTGGTCCACACAGGTGCTTGCCGAGGGGATGGCTCCCTGACGCAGTGGCATTCTGCGTCACCCAAGGCAGTGCAAGCGCTGGCACCAGGCTTGCGCGCCCTGATCTGGTCTTAATTTCTTTCTATGGTTTCCTGCTTGTGTGTATCATGCTGTATCCTGCCATGTGGCGGCGACTCGCACCTTCCTGGAGCCGGTCCTGTGTTTTACTCCCGCTCATTAATTACGAGCAGATCCGGATCGTGCTACTTATTAATATGTGCATAGAACATTTACGTATCGCCCTGCTCCTGCGCCACCCACAGTCTCTTACCAGTATTAATGGCGGTATAAGGATTACATGATGTTTTCTTTCTTGTCGTGTGATAGCTACGGATACACCATAAGCTTTACTCTACCAATCACACCAAGGGCCAGTAACAAATCCACCGCGAGAAGCAGTACTATGGGCAGGAGATCCGTGCAAGCAGCTGAAAAAGCGCCTCCCGCAACCCGCACGAGGTTGGACGGATGAGTGATGCGCGCCCGGTTAATATACATATAATATTCTGACCATGTATGATAGATGTCGTACGAATACCAAGGCCAAAGGGTATGCATACCATCACTCGTATATTACAGCTCGCGATGGTCGAATAGGTAAGCGAGTGCTCCATAGGTAAAAGGCGGTAGCATTACGTAGACTACGACGACAAGCAACGAATATATATATGGGTACAGAAAGCAACACCTCGACTATATCGGCACTCCGCGACGACAAATGAAATCAACCAAACCGCAAAACGACGCGGCGAGTAGCAGTTATTGATGGTCCTGGCCGTCAGTCCGTCGAAGGTGCGCAAAGGCCTAGAAGCTGGAAGCGGTCGCCACGTTCCTGGAGTGGCTACCTTCGCCTGAGCGTTTGATCCGTCAGGTGAAAGGGTGCCGTCAAGAGGAAGCGCGGCGCTGCAGCACCAGCACACACAGGTGCATAGGCAGCTCGCGGGCCCATCTACACCCTCGCCCTCGCACCGCTCATCTGGTCACACGAACGCGATGTCCTCTCTACGAACGGCAGTCTACCTTGCGGCCCTCGCGGGAGCGGGAGCCTGGAGGTGCGTCCGTGCGTGCGAGCACTACGCGCGTGCTCTACCCCTTTGTGCCCTCGTGCGCCCGATGAGTGAATACAGCAGTACCTGGCGCGTCACCCCCCCCCCCCCCCCCCCACACACACACACACACCCGCCCGCCCTTTCCTAAACAAGCGCACGCGCACGCGCGCACTAGTAACCTCCCCTATGCATCGCCTGCCGTCAGCTATTATGTGATCCAACGGTGGATGGACGCCGCTGGCTCCGGAGAGTCGCCATCGGGCAAAGCCGAAGGGGAAGCAGAGGCGTGTGGCATGTCGGTATGGCATGTCCGCAACTCGCCAAGGCTGTGCGACTGTTTGCTGCTATTTTGCTCTGGATCCGTTACAATGTTGAATCCAGAATGCCTGCGTGGTGTGCCGCCGCCGATGCTGGTACAGGAGGCAATTGCGCCCACCACTGCTCCAATGGCGTCCCCCTGCAACGGCGGGGCGGGGCAAGGCAGGCCCGGCATTCCTGCTCCTGCGCCCGGCTCGCCTGCCTCGGGCCCAGGCCCCAGCGCTGCGGAGATGCAGGCCAAGTATGACGCCATCGAGCGCTCGTTGCACGCGAAGGGGGGTATCAACGTGGAGGCTGTACGTGGCATTCGGTGCGTGGGGGTCTGCGGGAGCCTGCTGCTGTGCTGCAGTGCTAACGCGGGCGCGCAATGCAGTGGGCTGGCTGATCCCCCCCCCCCCCCCCCCCCCCCTCCCCCCCCCCGCCCCTTCACTGATCCGCCCCGGCAGGAAGTACTTCGAAGGGCTGAGCAGCGCGGACGGCCCTCAGACGTGGGGCTCCCCCTGGCCCAAGGACTACACGCAGCTCAGCCACCCTGAGGGCCCCCTGTTGTTCCCCAGCGTCCGCCTGCTGGTGGTGCCGCTGGAGGATGCGCCGCGGCTGGTGTCCATGGCGGCCGCGGCCACGCGGGAGGTGGTGGCGCAGCTGCCGCCAGGCGACATGTTCCTCAACGCGCGGGGTGATTACCACATCACGCTGTTCCACGTCTCCGACCTCTTTGACCCCGTGACCGACCCGCTTGCGGCCGGCGGCGGCGTGGAGCCCGGCACGCCCCCCTTCCAGCGGCAGCGCAGCAGCGACGCTGTGCTGTCCAAGGAGCTGGAGCTGCTGACGGCGCTGGCAGCGGACACGCCTGCTCCCGTGCTCGAGGTGATGGAGACCATTTCACCCCCCCCCCCCCCCCCCCCCTCAACACACACACATATATATAGCGAGTATATATATAGATAAACCTTATATTGATTAAGGGATACATGCATACATATATATCCGTTTATATTTCAGGATTATATCGTTATTAGGATTACAGCGAGAAGGAAGGAGACACGAGGCGCCTAAAGGAGGAAGGGGGGGGGGGGGGGGGGGGTTGAGGGGTTGAACATGTTCGGGAGACAGAGCCACGGGGTTGGCTCACATGTGCATCTCACGGCATGGGTAGCCAATAAGCGATGCTGCTGGGCGCACACTATGTATGGATGGCCGAGGACCCCGGCACGCCGGGATTCGGGCAGCATTTTGTGCTACCCTCTGTTGGAATAAGGGCTTCATTTGCTGTTGCCTTGGGAGTCATTCTTAGGGAGTGAGACCTGAAAAAGGAGGGACACCGCCAGGCAGCATGTGCAGCCCTTGCGGTAGCCTGGGATCTGCGGGGCCGTTTCCGTACTAACGCATCTTTACTGAGGCATTCCTACCATGTTGACTTTGTTAAGAGGGGGTATTCCTTTTAAGTGCCGACCATTATTTGCCGTTTAAACTTGTTCTTTGAAGGGCAGAAAGGCCCAGGGGCGCAAGGCTGACCCTATGTTCCCATCCACCGCTGCAGGTGGACCGTATCGCGCTCGCCGACAGTGGCACGCTGCTGCTCCTGCTGACGGAGCGCAGCAGCAGAAGCGGCGGCGGCGGCATCGGCTCTCTGCGGCAGGCGGGGCGGCGCCTCTTCCCTGGGAAGCCAGCCCGCGAGCCCAACATCATCCATGTCACGCTCATGCGCACGCTCAACCCCACGCAGCTGAGCGACGCGCAGCTGGAGGCCGTCGGGCAGGCGTGCCGCAAGTGGTCGGCCAAGATGCGCGGCATGACCTTCTCGCCGGCCAACCTGTGGTGCGTTGCAGCCATCGCCCCCCTCCCCCCCCCCCTTCAACAAACACACACACACACACACACACACACACACACACACACACACACACACACTCCACCACCACCACCACCACAGTCGTCTTCCCCAGTTCATCCGCCCCTGGTGTCCCAGTGTGAATAAGGGGCTTGAAGCCAGCGGACTGCCTGGTCGCTTAGGGCGCCGATTGCCCGCAGGTTTGTACACGAGCGGCAGTACTCCACCGTGGTGGGACGCAGACACATCCTGCCACTGCGGGCAGCGACGTGAGGGAGCCACATGCGACACATATCCCCCCCCCCCCCCCCCCTCCCGGCGAGCTACGTACCATGCTCTCCCACCTCACGTCACCATTATCAACTTCCATCCAAGGAAGGCACGCACACTAGCAGGGCAGGGGGCGCTGGGCATTGATATTCGCAACATGGAATTCAAGGCAATGATAAGTAACGAACCATGCAGATGCAAATCCATCCAACTCGGCCACGCCCAGCCAGGCGGACGGACCATGCCGCCCCAAATGCATCACTTTTGGCACGGCGTGAGCCTTTTCATATTTGGCTAGTCCGATCCACTGCTTTCTCAGTAGCTGTAGCGACTACATGTCTCCGCGCGCCCGTGAGAGTGGAGGAGGGGGAAGGAAAAGTGCATTGGGGGGGGGGGGGGGGCACTAGTAGCTTCCTGCCCAGCATCAGTCAGTGTCCGAGATTCTGGCACGGATGGCCCGCGCTCCGGCGCGCATCAACGGGGTGGGGGAGAAGGGAGGGCGGGGGAGGGAGGGGGTAACGGTGCTGTTGTTACAATTGGCCCACTGGAGGGGCAGCGACGCACGCAGGACGAGCAGGACAGGAGCAGGGCAGCCACGCTAGTGCCACCAGCCCCAGAGGTCGTGGTCCATCGTGCCCTAGCGCAGAGGGAAGGAGGCCGGGAGTGAGTGCGGCCTGCGTAGGTAGTTGCAAGAAGCAGTGATGAAGCTTTTCTTTTACGCCCTGGCGGAGGACTGTGACTCTAAAAACCCACCCATCCGAAGACTGAGTAGGAGGGGACACTCCTCGCCTGCCCCGCGCCTGTGCGCCCCCAAGGTGCCCCCTTCCCTCCTTGGTACGAGCTGGGCGGCACATAGGACAAAAAGGCAAGCGCTGAAGTCTGGGTGTGGGGAGGTGAGGGGGTGGGGGTGGGGGGGGCACCTTGGTGGGAGAGGATGGGCGCAGGAGGCCCGGGTGGCCCTCTAAGCCCGGGTCTTGTACTGGGAGTACCAGCAGGCGATCAGTGGGATGGCGGTGCCGCCTCCCACGACGGCCAAGATGCCGGCACCGAACTTGAACTTGCGGTTCTTTATGTTCCACACCTCGTACATGGTCTCCGCGTGCACGTAGTGCGGGTCGTGCGAGCCGCCCGCCGCGCTGCGCGTGCTGGCGATGCCGCGCTGCCCGGCGGCCGCCACCTTGGGCGCCACCTCGCTAGCGGCGCGGCGCAGGGCGGACGCGGCAAAGGACATCTTGTCGTGGTCTGGTGCGGGGCTGGGCTGGCAGGGCGCTGGTGGACAGGGGCAAGCGGGCGTGGGGTGACCAAGTGGGCTCAGATGCAGCTGGCGCCAACCCTAAATTACTCTCGCGGGAGAGGCCTGAAGGCGGGCGGGCTGCTGTGAGGGGTTTGGTTACACCGGGAAGAATCGGGTCAAGGCAAAGTACTACCACGGGCGGCAGGGAGCAGGGGGCTGCTCATTGACTTGTACTACTAGCGACCATTAATAAAGAAGGATTAGTCGCTAAGGGATACAGGGATGATAGCGACGTTTTTTCCCGCCCGCACGGGACATCAGGACTGGTAACATTGAAATTGAAACCCTTGCAGCATCTACGACGGCCGTTTTCGTCGCGTTTAACCGTGTCATTCCTCTCATCCACAGCACGACTGTGATATAAAATAAATCTTTATATAATAATAAATGATATTATGTTCCAGACCTGTTTATGGGGTTTCCTCCTTTCCCTAACCGCTTTTCCGGCTCCCGTGCTGCTCAGTGGTACGGGTACTTGTCGTTGCGCCCTTCTTGGTTGCAGCATGAGTAGACATAAAAGCAGCCATAAATAAAAGGTGAGCCTCCCATCTTCCGATTTTGCTGCGTTGCACGCAGCCATTAACTGTCTCGTAACATGTGAGCAAGGTCACCCCATGTTGTTCAAGGCCACACCCGGCTCACTACCCGTGTGTGAAATTTTCATCTGTACGGCCGTGCGTCATCATGCCAGATGGAGAAGAGCCCATCGTTGAGCCGACGCTCGAGTCGCTGCAAGCGAGCATGAAGGCCTAGTCTACATCGCTGCGCGAGATGGCAAGTAATAACAACGTTGGCTCAATTGACGGCTCGTGACCGTGTTGTTGATGGAGATGGAGGACATGACTACGGGCAGCGCAATCCATCACGGGCCAGCCGACATGCAGCGGGGGAGCCGCACAGCGCCCCGACTTGCTAGAGCTAGCCCAAATAAAGCGGCCGTGTCGGAGCAAAATCCGTGAGTGACGAGGACGACTACCAACTGCAGCGACTAGAGTCTATTTACGAGGCCGTTCGACCGAGTGCATGAGCTCTTTCCCTGAGGATCACGACCGGACGAACGAGTGCCTCAAGCAAGATGACCGGCGTTTGCATATATATGCGTTTGCCGGCCTAGGAGGATGGAGCATATGTGGATGTCGTGTTTCGGAGCCCAGATGGCCGCTCTCTTCGTAGCTCTCGACGAGGTGCTACCTTACGTCCTTGCTGCCAGTCAAGACTTCACCCCCTAACTCGCGCGCGCTCGGAATCACGCCGAGGCCATCGACAAGGCGTTTCGCTTTCGTCTAGCCTTCCTTCGGAGGCTTAACGAGGTCAAGCGAGTGCACGGTGACCATGGTGTTCTGGACTAACTGCGAGCCCAACATTCTCAGCATTTTTTTTCGCCCCCGGGATAGGACTGGCACCAGTGAAACCCATTCTCAGCATGCTGCCGAACATCTGGGCTCTGCGATTTTTGGGGATCTGATGAAGGACTAAGAGCGCCGCGTCTTCGAGGCAACCGCCGTTGCCATCAGCGCAAAAGCTACTAGTACTGCTCGGGTGGCGGGGGTGGCTGCAGGTTGCGGGGGTGGACGTGGGCGTGGCTGCGGTCGCGGGCGTAGTGGCCGCGAAGGTGAGCACGAGTGACGGCGTGGGGCGCCTTTCGTCGGAACTGCCGGCGCATCGCGAGGCCATCTTCCGGTGTCAGCCGCACGGCGAACCTTAGCAACTCAGCGGCGGGATGAGCGCCATGTGTCCGGACCGGACCCTCCCACCTTACAGACTTCATTTAGACTTTCCTCGGTGCGGCGCTTCTTACAGCTACAGCCAAGTGCGGCTCAACCATCCGCACACATGCACATGGCGGTTTAACAACTCGCCTCCCGTAACATCTCATCAATCATCGCTGCGTCAATCGGTTGTTACACTGCGTGTTACAACTGGTTCGCAACGACCAGGCTTCGAGCGTGTACGTTACGCGCCGAGTGACATGCGCTACGAGCGCGACGGGCGCGCGGGGCGGCCCTCCTACATGAACTTTGCCATGCAAACCCATACTGGTGCTGCCGCAAACCCGCCAAGCAATTACCGGCCAGCCGCCGGAAGCCTAGCCGCCGCCGCCGAAAATTTTGCTAAATAAATGAAAACGGCCACTCCGTTGGCCAAGCGCCGTACTTACGTTATTGACGAGCCCGAAGTTGTCGCCCCTTGGGTTGCTTCACTCCGGTCTCGTCTACATGAGGCGTTCGGATCAAACGAGCTAGGACAGCGGACCCTCGACCTACTCTCCAGCTCCCTCACCGCTCAGACGCTCAAGAGCTACACCGGTTGACATGCTCAGTTCGCGGAGTTCTGTCACGACTCCGAGAACATCAGTCCGCTAGAGGCTACTACTGCTACTGTCGTCCGGTACGTCGTCGCTTGGATTGGCGAGCGGCTACATCGTTTCCCGCCTCCGGGCCCTCACGATGTCAGTTGGCGCCATCGGGCCGCTACTACGCGCGGCTGGTCGTCCTCGCCAACTCGCCGCTGCACCGTGTGCTCGGGTCGTTCCCCCGACCCGGCCACGCAGCTGGCCAGCGACATCATCGGACCGCCGTTGCAACATGTGCCCTTGGTACCTTCCGCGGGCCGGGCAAGCGGTGGGTCGGCGTCAATTGGCCGCCGCTGCACCACGTCCCACGGTCGATTCCGCTACTAGAACGCGCAGCTAGCAAGTTGACGCTATAACGGGCGCCGCTGCACGTTGTGCCCCGCCGGTGAATTGCTTTCGCAGCCCGAGCATGCAGCTGGTCGGCGCCATCGGGCTGCCACGTGTGCCCAGACGCTTCCGCGGCCCAGGCATGCAGCGGGTCGATGCCACCGCTGCACATCGTGCCCCGGTTGCTTTCGCTGCCCTGGGCACGCAGCCGGTCATCGGCGCCATAATATCTGACCGCCACAAGACCGTGTGATGCCCGGTCGCTTCTGCGGCGCCCGGACACGGAGCTGGTCGGCTCGCTCCGACAAGCCGCCGCTGCAAAATGTGCCCCGGCTTCTTTCACAGCCCCGGGCGCGCAGCTAGTCGACGCCATCGGGCCGTCGCTGCACGCTTATTTAGCTCGTCGGGCTGCTCAAGTTGCAACCCCAACCATGCGCGAGGTTGGCTACGGAGTACATCGCCCATTCCGCCTCGCCCCCCCCCCCCCCCCCCCCCCCCCCCCCGCTTCGCACACCCCGCCGTGCGACGACATTAGCCAGCGCTTTTTTCCGGGGCGGTCCCTGCTCTCCCGCCCGGCCGCGGCCTTGCGGCAGGCGCCCAAGATTGTCCGGCAATGTGCATGCGCCCTTCGCGCTTGCTCCCTTGAAATGTTTACTATTATACTAGTAGGTGTTGGGGTTTCCTCTTCCCTTGTCAACATAGTAGGCGTGGTGCGGCACCAGTACGGTGCTAATATGTCCATGTGGCGTGCCCTTACCGCCGAGGAGCTGCATCAACCAGCCGCACCTCGGCATTTGTTTTTCATCCTCCGGCGGAAGTTGCCCTGCCCATGCACGGCACCACCCCGGTTATCCGACCAGGTCATCATGGGAAGCGATGCAGCCTCATGCTGCTCCTTTGTCGTGTATTTAAAAGCACCATGAAGCTTGTCTGTCCCCATCTTCCCTTGTCGCGGCGCACCCACCATGTGGCGCGCCGCGACAGCCACTCTCTCCTTCACTTCGTTCTCAGTTACCGGGCGGGAGTAGCCGGTAGTACCGGGAGTAGCCGGAGTTGTTTTTTTTTCCGCCCCGGGACAGGACTGGCACCAGTGAAACCCTTGCAGCGTCTCTACGACGGCCGTTTAGGCAGCAATCCAGTTACGGAAAGCCCTGGGTAGGCGACGCTCCGTTATAGTCATCAAGCAAATTGCCGAAGCATTTCGCAAGATTAATTGGAGGCCAGTGACGGAATTTCCAACACTGTTGGATCACCGTCTAAAACACTGCCATCAAAATACCCGGCACTGACCACGAAAGGTCCGCCCTACCCGTTTGGGCGTCGGCCCATTCGAGTAATGCGAGTTGGGGCAAGCCCCAACCCGCGGAGCAAAGCATTTCGGGAGTGCGATACATGTGCAACAAAAAAGGCAATGTGAGGGAGGGCCCGACGCCATAGCTGGAAAAATTTCCCATTCCCAGTAAAATCCAGGGCGCCGTGAAGGGAGGGGGGGGACCCCGCCCAAAATAAAGGCAGTATTCCTTCGCGGGTCTGCATCTTATAAGTCTTTCTGCCCCCTCCAAAAGCTTGTAAATTGCCATAAAACCTTTTGTGCAAATTTGTATGCGCCACCTCCCTCCCTTGAAATATGGACGCCGCGATCGTGCCTGAACTAATGCTGTGTCAGCGGGAGAGTGAACGCGAGCCTCACTCTGGCTACTCCGTGGACCCCGTCGCTGTCACAGCAGAACAAGCGGCTCGCCCGCGGTTGTCCCTCCCGTGTCCCCTAACAACTCCCAGTTGTCAGTGCACGGCCATCCCGCGGTCGCACACCCCTCCACTGCGTGCAGCCATCGCATCAGGGGTGCAGCCTGCTGCAATACTAGGTGCTGCGCCTGGCAAGTATCGCCGTTAACTACTGTCACGGCTGGGCACCGCGAGGAGCATCACTGCCAAGCGGAGGTGGACGGTGAGCCTCCGATAAGCTGCCCGGGCCACCGTCAGATGGCGGCGCACCATGCTCACCGGGGCTGGGCACCACTTACGCGGGCGAAGGACGCACACACAGGCACACGCTGGTCCTTACCCGCCCTGACTTCCTCTCCCCCTCTGGTAACCAGACCTCACTCCTACCCCCACTTGACGGGAGGAGAGCCGAACCGAAACGGGAAGGGGGGGGGGGGGGGGGGTGGGGGGGGGCACTGCTGGCCGGCGTGCGGCCCGCTCCCGAACCTTCTGTGGCCGTTTGCCTAGCCTGGCGTGCCCCTCTACTGCCGTGACGGGCAGATGGCCTCACGCGAAGAGGGTAATGCCTATTATCCATGTGCCTCCCCATCGTGGGCCCCCTCACAAGATGTGGCAGAACCTCGATTGCGATATCCCGTGTGTGGCTAGTCGGGCGTGTTTTTCTTCCTCGCGGCAGCGTACGCCATGATCGCGCTGGTGGCGGTGGTGAGAGCCTCCCCCGAAATGCACAAGCACACACGCACACACACACACACACACACGCGCGCGCGCGCGCGCGCACTCAGGTTGTTGCGGCGGCTACCTGATGCACATGGTGCCTATCAGTTTGGCCACATCCCTATGGGGCATCAGAACTGCCATGGGGAAGTGTAGCAGCAGTGGATGGCCATCCCACGGCCATCCTCTACCTAGGGCGCTCATCCGTCCTGCCTGTCTACCCACATATCCTCAGCCCCCTCCCTCCCCCCTGGCCAACCCTGATGACAGGTGCAACTCATCCGAATTCAACTGCGGGTGCCCGAGTATGGCTGGACCACGCAGAAGGTGTTCCACCTGCTCAACTTCATCGTGTGCCTGCTGCGGTCATCTGTCTTTGTCATGCGCGAGCCCGTGGCGTCCCTCAAGCCCGCCGTGGCGCAGTCAGTCATTCTATGGTCTGGGAACTTCCCGGTGCGCCACCAACCCCCCTCCTCCCTCTGTGCCGGCATGCGCCACTCCATAGCACCCCACGTAAGCCGGCCACGCTCCAGCCCTCTGTGGCGCATTGGAAGCCCCGCAGGCCTGCTGTCTCTCACCACGTACACGCTGCTTGTGCTGTTCTGGGCGGAGATCTACCACCAAGCCGCAGCCTGCCCACAGGCGCCCTGCGCCCCACCTTTGTTGTCTTCAACCTCCTGGCTTACGCCGTGCAGGTGCCGCCCGCCGGCCGTCTGCCCCAGCTGCCCAGCACCTGCCACCCGATCCCCCGGCAACTGACCCCCCCCCCCCCCCTCGTGTGCCCCGCCAGATCGCCCTGTGGTGCTACGTGGCCTTCAGCCCACCAGACCATCTCACCTTTGCACGCAGTCTGTCTGCCCGCCTTCATGGGTGAGCTGCTTCTGACCCCCAACCCCCTGTCAGCGCCCACCGCCCCCACTCCCTCTAGCACAGGGCCGCCTGACAATGCTGCCGCCCTCCGTCCGCCGCAGGCCTGGTGTCACTGCTCGCCGCGTCCGGCTTTGTCCTCTACGGCGGCCGCCTCTTCCTGATGCTGCGCCGGTTCCCCATCGAGTCGCGCGGCCGCAAGAAGAAGCTGCAGGAGGTGCTTGCTTCCCCCCTCTCGCCCCCCTCTACCCCCACTGCGCCTGCCCTCCGGCTTCTATCCAGCATGCTCTCTGACAACCCGCTTGCGCGCAGGTTGGCTTTGTGACCTCCATCTGCACGGCGTGCTTTGTGGTGCGCTCCGCGATCGTGCTGCTGGCCGCGTTTGACCCGCGCGACGCGAGCCTGGACGTCATGACGCACCCCGTGCTCAACCTGCTCTACTACCTGCTGGTGGAGATCATCCCCGCGGCGCTGGTGCTCTACATCCTGCGCAAGCTGCCGCCCAAGCGCTCCCAGCAGGGCTACCAGACCATCCCCACAAACTGAGCCCCCATCTGCTAGCTGGGAACAGCACAAAGAAAGAGTGCGGCGAGGGTGCGGCGGCCCCGGCATGCTGCGCAAGGCGTGCCACCCCACTGCCACTACCCGGCATGGCTGTGTGCTTCCACCTGGTACAAGCAGGGCAGCCCTCATCTGCAGGCGCGTGGGGGAAGCAAGGTGTGCGTTTTTGGGGGGGGGGGGGGGGGGTGGAGTAGGCATCTGCTGCAAAGGCCTTGGGGCCCCGTTGTAACAACCCTGACATACGCTTGGGTTTGGGCCTGCAGCGGGCCTGGCAGCCCTCAGCCATGCCTGCCCCGCCAAGCACCCTAGGCCCGGGGTGTTATCAAGGCCACCCATTTGAAGCACGCACATAATGCGAGCACCGATTGACGGATTGCTTCTGTCGGCGGCGGCAGAGGCAGCGCCCCTTTGGGCCACTCTGGGTGCCAACCCAACTCCAAGAATGCACTTGCGAGTGGAAGATTATGCATGCCGTTTGCCACCCAAGTATACAAGCGAACATACCACGAA